>MU226169.1:6321744-6336045 GCA_018584345.1 Thuja plicata
AATGAAGAAGGACCTTATCCAGTCCTTAGCAATTAGGATTTTCTTGTCTCTGAATCAGTATTAGAAGGCATGGTGTTCAAGTAGTCATTTCAAGCACTGTGATTCATACAAGAAAAATCCCTAACACCACCTAGGATCCTAATTCTCTTCTAGAATTCACCAAAGTCTTGATTTTTCACACCCGAAGTCTTTTCTAACTCCACACTAAGAGTTAGTTGCTTTGTGCCCAACCTTGAAAGTCTTCCACCATTGAAAGTGCTCTTTACCTCTATGCTTCCTTGGATGATTCCAAGCTCAATTCTTCCCAAACATCCATACAAGTGCTACAATGGGCATGTCCACCTTCAAGACATCCTTTTGACATCTTTTGAACCCCATTTGAATGGGTCTTCCACACCAAAGTGATCGAGTTCCACCTTCACAATGCTTTGGAGCCTATTAGGCCTAGTAGCCCTATTAGCCCTATCTAGAGGGGTTTTCTGGTTTCTTGTCAAAAACTTCAACACAACCCTAAAAAATAACTTAGGACTCAGACACCCTTTTCCAAGACCTTAAAGATTTTCAAGGTTTGAGCCCCTCAAACCATCCGTACACTATTGTCTTGAAATGTAGGTCTTTTAGGCCTATTTTTAAGCATTGATAGTGTCACACTGATTTCTTGCTGAAAATGTATCCAGATGGATTGGATAGGATCTAGGCTCATAGACAGGGATCAATTAAACCCTAAGGCTCATGGAACCACACTTGGTTTCTTTCCCTCACACACTCCCTTGCAATGGCACTTGATTATCACTCGGTTATACCCCTAACCAGACAAACATTGTTCGCCTAGGGCATAACTCTAAAAATAGTAGCTCGACTCTTCAAGACCTCTACTTTCATATATACACTGTACATAGGCTCCCCTAAAATATTCATCTACCCTTAGGATATTACCATGGTTAGATTTCATGGGGGAGCCATGGAAACACAAACTACTCTAAACTAAACCAACAAACTCCTTGAATCCTAATCAATTTATTAATGCTACTAAACTAACTCTACAGTGCTTTCTTAATGAATGAAAAATTCTTGTATCTACCCACTTAACACAACTCTAACATTACCATCAAAATGCTCTGTAAGTCAGAATGCTCAAATCTTGCTAACAACACAAAATTGCAGAGCTTCTTACTATTCAAAAACTTGCTTATAGTCACTTCTCCTCGAGAAATGAACCACATACATCCTTAAGATGATTCTTCCATGTTTCTAGGCCTTGCAATTAATTTTCCACTCCTACAATGAGGGGAATCCAAAGTTGTCAAGTTGCATGCGACATTTGCAAAAAGTTGCAAATGTTGTGGTGACAACTTATGAGCAACTTTGAGCATCTTTGCATTTATGCCTCCATCCTATCTTTTAGGGTCTCTAACCCATATGGTTCGATGAACCAACCTAATAAAATCCTAGAAAACCATATTTATTACTATGCTAAGTTCTAGGACACATTTAGACCATATTTCCCATTTAGACCAAAACTAAGAAATAAAACAACCTAACTATACTAGGTTGGATTAGACATAAACTATCTATCCACCTAGTAACACACCTTGCAAGACCTTCTAAGGTCTAAAATAAACACACACACACACACACACACACACACACACACACACACACACACACACACACACACAGACTTGCCTAGGGTTAGTTACAAGCCAAAACATCTAGGTTTTAGTAGGTAGCCTAGGTGCTCCTGCACCATCCTCCCTAAGTCAAAATTTTCAATCCATCTTTGGATTGAGTAAATTAGGATCAATGCCCAAATTTTTGAATTCTAACTCCTTTACCCATGTTGCATCTATATCCAGTTGTCCTTTCCACTTCACTAAGTGTTCTTTGTAATCCTTCCCTAGTTTTCTTGTAAATTCTGGATTCCAGTATGCAGTCTTCCTTCTTGACTGGTGTAGACGAAAAATGGAGTTCTTCTACCTCTTTGATGACCTTAGTCAAACTCTGATCTAGATCAGGGATTTGTCCCTTGTATGGAACCAAGTCTACAACATTAAAGGCAAGTGATAAGCCATTGTTCTCTAGTAACTCCACCTTGTAAGCATTTTATCCATACTTGGCCAGTATAGTGCAAGGGCCAATTCTTCTCATCTGTAACTTGTGTGGGATTCCTTTCTATAATCTAGCCTTGTTAAGATGTACCATCACTAGATCCCCAACCTTGAATTGAACATCCCTTTTTCCTTCATCAACTTTACTCTTGATCTTCTTAGTGTTGTCAATCAGTGTCTTCCTGACTGTGTCATGAACTTCTTGCATAGCATATGCAAATTTCTCATCATATTCACTACATTTCACTCCATCCTTCAGTTCTTTGAGATCATAAATGCCTCTAGGGTGTAGAGTATATACAATTTCAAAAAGACTCTTACCATTAGTCCTGTTCATTGTGTCATTGTAAGCATATTTAGCTTGACCTATGAGTTGGTTCCATGTCTGAGAATAATCCTTTGTTAATCATCTTTAGGATATTTCCAAGAATCCTATTAACTACCTCTATTTGACCATCAGTCTGAGGATGGTATGCAGATCAAAAGGATAAGTTGGTACCCAAATTTTGCCATAGATTCTTCCAAAAGTGACTCATAAACTTGGTGTCTATGTCCGACACAATTCTCAAGGGCAATCCATGTATTATGACAACCTTTGTGAAGAAAAGAGAAGCTATTTGACTAAAATCATTGGTTTTTTTCCATGTCACAAAGTGAGCTATTTTACTAGACATATCTACTATCAAATAGACACTATCCATTCCATGTCTTGACTTAGGCAATCCAACCACAAAGTCTATGCTCAAACATTCCCATGGTCTAGTTTGGATAGGAAGTGGTTGGTAGAGGCCAAAATTAGTGGATGTTCCCTTAGCCTTCTAACACACAATGCAACTCTCAACATATTTCCTAATATCAACATTCATCTTTCACCAAAAGTAAAATCTCTGAACAAGTTTGTGTGTCTTGCTGACCCCAAAATGGCCACTCAATGCACTATTATGTTTTTTCTGAATCAAATTCTCCCTTATAGACCCTCTAGGGACACATAGTTGACTTCCTTTAAATAGGAGATTACTTTGCAAAGTATATTCAAAATATTTACTATGAAAGTGGTTATGATATTCTTGACATACCTTATAAATGTCTGTAAAGTCTTCATCATCACCATATAGATCTTTGAAGTTGTCTATTCTGATGCTCTATAGTTGGATCTCTTGGACAATAAGGGCTCTTCTACTCAAGGCATCTGCAACCTTGTTCTACAATCCCTTCTTTTGTTTGATGTTGAATGTGTATGCTTGTAGGTATTCAACCCACTTCATATGCTTATGACTTAATTTGTCTTGTGATTTCAGGAAGCTCAAGGCTTGATTATCTGAATAGACAATGAACTCCTTTGGAAGCCAGTAAAGCCTCTATTTTGTTAGTTATGATGACATGTAACTGATTGAATGTTTGAATATGTTAAGTTGATGATCATGCAAGGCATTAAATCAGTTAATGTATTGTATTGTCATTGATGTCAACTTAATATAATTTGTATGGTCATGGAAACACTGCCAAGGACTTCAAAGAACTAATGAATCAAGGCTATGCTATTAGTAATTCATACAAGTCAAGTATTTACTAAGTGACTATATACACCAACAGAGTGCACACCGACAGATAGAGTAAAAGAGAAAAGTCACAGTGTTTTCCAACAAGAAAATGTACAACATTACCAATGAGAAAAATTATAGTGTTCACCAATGAGGAAAAAACAGTGTAACCTGACGAGCAGAATTATAGTGTTGCCTGATGGAAAAGTCAAGGACTGAGATCCCTATGACAATTGAAGTCACACCAACAAAACAGTCAATTATCACCAATGACTAACTAAAGAGTTGACCGATAGAACAGAGAGTTTAGGAAACAACAAAATGATTAGTTGTCAAGAGCTAAAGATAGACTTAACGAATACTTATCATTGTTTTAATAATCCAGATAAAGCCAGAGATAAGTAATTGTTTTAAAGCTGATTTGTCCAGTTGGCAAGAAGATCTCTTTGAGATAAAACTAGAGTTTTCTTTAAATCTATTGGTGATAATTATGGAACACACCAAGAATCAATAAATCTAATAAAAGAGGAAATCATGTCTATATAGAGACAAACCCAATTCATTACGAATTGTGGGGTGAACAAGAGAAAAGAGGAATAATGCTAAATAAAATCTGAAGGAGAAGAAAGTCTTCTTTCAGTCCTAATCAACAAGCTAGAGGAAAGAGCTAGATTCTCCAGACACTGATGAATAGTGAGACAACATCATAGAGTAGAACAATGTGGAGCAGAGGTATAATGATTATATTGACCAGAGAGGTAATGTACTTACAATAGATCTGAAAATATGCAATTAAAATTTATGTGTGAACAGATCATTACTATTTTAGTTTAACCATTGAAGCATCAAGTCTCTTAACCAAGCAGGACTTAAAAAGTATTTTACAATTGAGATGCATCCCAATGAGTATCAAAATGTTTGATCATGAAAGTAGCATTGGATATGCCTGATACCTATTGACAGGACAAGTGAGTGTTTGATCAAGAATGGTAGCATTAGATTCTAGATACTAGGTGACAAAATATCTTTTAAATCCTCTAACAAGGTCATGCCTAATAGTTAGTTTGTAACCTTTAATAGGGTTGGCTCTTAACAGGGCTCACTTCAGAAGAGTGAAAATTTGGGCTACCGATCCTAGTGGTTTTTCCCTTAATAGGGTTTCCACGTTAAAAATCCATGTGTTATGTGTTTATGTTTCATTACTTTACTATTTTACATTTCACATATGCAATTCTGGATTGATCGGTATACTCTGCATATTTACGATGTTTCGGTAAATAGTTCACTGCTTATTGGTAAATATATAGAAGAAGGTTTAACAAAGCAATCCGACTAGTAGTAAATTGATATAATTATTTCAAGGCATTCATCTTGTAGGACAGAAGATAACTAGAGGCATAATCTATGGTTATAAGTTTTAAGGGTTGATTTAAGGATTTATTTTTGAGACCACTGATTCATCCCCCCTCTCAGTTATTAATAACAATTGGTATCAGAGCTTGTGTTCTTAGAAGGGAGGTTTCAAGACTTAAGCCAAAGATCACAAGATGAACAGATGAGATGTGCCCAAGTTGAACAAAGACAATTTTACTTCATGGAAGAGCAGAATAACAATCCACTTATCAAGTATTGATAATGATGTTACTCAATACTTAGATTCTGAATATGTGTTTCCCATAGGAGCACCAACAATTGAAAAAATGAGAGAAGCATGATCACAACTACATGATGATAGAGATTTCTTCCTCATCCTCTAATGTTGAATTTGAAGATGTCAAAACCTACAAGATTGCAAAGTAAATGTGTGAAAAATTGATGCTTGTACATGGTGGTGACAAGAATGTTTTGAGAGCCAAGGCAGAAAGCCTTAGAGGAAGTTTTGATTATCTCAAAATGAAAGAAGGTGAAAACATCACTCAGTACAACACAATAATCAAAGAGGTAGTCAATGCTATCTGAGGAGTTGGAGGTGTACTAGAAGAAGATACAGTGGTAAGTAAAATTCTAAGAACCTTACTGCCTACTTATGCTATTAGAGTATCTTCCATACAAGAAATGAGAGTAGTAACAAATAGAAATATTACTCTAGATAGCTTAATTGGAAGACTGATTTCATTTGAGATGAATAAATTTGATAGTAGTGTCTTAGCAAACATAGAGTCTGCATTCAAATCCTCTATGAGAATAAGTAAATCAAGTCATAAACACACTGAGAAAAGATAGTGATAGTGAAAGTGAAGAAGAAGATATTGATGAAATTGAAGCACTTATGGCTAGAAGAATGTAGAGAGGCAAAGGTAAATACAAAGGTAAATTACCACTTGTTTTTTTTAATTGTAAAGAGATTGGACACTTTGTTGTAAGATGTCCTACTAGAAGAAAAGATGATAGAAGTAATAACACATCATTTGAAAAGAAGTCTAACAGTGGTGATTACAGAAGCTACCAACAATCAGAAAGAAGAGATACCCGAGACTACAAGGACAAAGGAAAGAAGGCCAGTTACCTAGTTGAATGCAAAGATGATGATACTAACACCTAATATGATGAAGGTATCAAGATGGTGTTTGTGGCAGTGAAAGATGATTCAGATGATGATGAAGAAAGGTATGTAGAAACAAATCTCATATCTAAAGTTAGTAAGAATGATGTTTGGATCATAGATAGTGGTTGCACACACCATATGACCGGTGATACACAAAAGTTTGAGACTTTTGATTACTATAATGGTGGTTCAGTAAGAATGGGTAATGATACACCATGTCCAGTTGAAGGTAGAGGAACAATAATTTTGAATAACCAAATAAAATGTGAAAACGCTTATTGGGTGAATGGATTAAATTATAATCTGTTGATTATTTCTGAGTTGAATAATTTAGGTCACAAAGTAGCATTTGAAAATAAGAAGACAAAGATCTTCAATAAATCAGGAAATCTGATTAGTACTAGTGAACAGACAAAAGGTAACTTATTCTATCTGAATGATACTGACACCACTTGTTTGATTGCTACAAACGAAGACATATGGTTGTGGCACAAAAGATTGTGTCATGTAAACTTTGACAACATGATAAATATAAGAAAAAAGATAAATGTAAGAAAAAAGAGAAATGTAAGAAGCTTACTGACGATGACTAAGCCTAACAACATCATGTGTAAGAGTTGTCAAAAAGGTAAGATGACAAAGTCTAGTTTCAAAAGAAAAACCCATACATATGATGTAATTCTAGAATTAATCCATACTGATTTATGTGAACCCATGAGGACAAAGAGTTATTATGCAGATAGATATTTTATTCTCTTTGTTGGTTTTTTTTTTAGAATGATGACAATCATGTTTCTAAAAGATAAATAAGAAGCATTCAAGATTTTTAAATGGTACAAAGCAATGGTTGAGAAACAAAGTGGTAAGGAACTAAAATGATTAAGATCAGATAGAGGAGGGAAATTTATTTTAGATGAATTCACTAAATTTTGTAATGAGCATGGAATCAAAAGATAGGTCTCTGCACCGAGAACACCACAACAAAATGAAATTGCTGAAAGAAGGAATAGATCCATAGTTGATTGTGCACGGACACTGATGATGGAGAAAGGGATCACCAAAATATTTTGGAGGGAAGTTGTCAGTACTTCTGTTTATATATTGAATAAAGTACAATTGCAGAAAGACACCAAGAAGAAACCTTATGAGCTTTGGTATGGTTACACACCCAATGTAAGTTACTTCAAAAAATTTGGTAGTCAATGTTATGTCTTAAAAGATTATAGAAATGGAAAAATTGCCTCCAAGAGTGATGAGGGAATATTTCTAGGGTATTCCACCAAGAGAAAGGCTTACAAATGTCTCAATAAAGCCTCTAACAAAATTTTTTAAAGTGAAAATTTAAAGATAGATGAATTTGTTAGAGAAGAATGAAAAGGAAAGCACTAAAGAACTAGAGGACTACATCAGGTTTGCTTACAATGAGGAAGCTGACACTCTACCCGACCAACAATGTAGAGATCCCGAGCAACAAATCATTTCACCTGAGCATCAGGCTGCAAATACCGACGATTGGGATATTGCTCAAAATGATGCACAAAGTGATGGAGAATAGAATGAAGAACAAAATGATGATCAAGATTATAGATAAAGAGCTGAACCTGTACTTGCCAGATATGTCAGAAGGAACTATCCACAGAACTAGATCATAGGAGACAAGAAGGATAGTATGAGAACCAGAAGTAAGTCTCTAAGTACAAGATGTCTTATTTGTGATTATGAGCCAAAATATGTCAATGTTTCACTTACTAATGATGAATGGGTAAGTGCTATGAATGAAGAGATTGAGAAAATAGAGAAAAACAAGACATGGATACTTGTACCTATGTGCTAAAAATGTGTCACACTTCTATGAAACATTATATCCAAGATCACTCAAGAATGAGGTCTCAAATGGAAAATCATAGCTCTATATTCATAGAGTGAAAAGGTGTGTGATGAAGGCCCTCAGATTGACCTAGTTTGTGCCCCTGCAAGTACACCATAAAACTAGAGACTCTATGTGATAATGCATGATTTTGTCTATATGATAATGGAATTAATCTATGTGATAACAAAGCATGATTATTCTATGAAAGGAAATACAAATGCAAAATTAATCTATGAAAGAAAATATGAGTTTAATCTAAAATACAAATGCAAAATTAATCTAAATGAATTGCCATGAATGCATGAGAGAAGAAGACACAAAGAGATAAGTTGCAATATCCAAGCTCAAGTGCTCAAATTCTCCTCCAAAATTTCTCTCCAATCCTGCATCATAACAATAAACTAAAGAATGTGTGTGTTTTTTTAATTATTATTCAAATGAGAAGGAGAGGCATCCTTATAAAGAGAAATGGACGTTGGAGATTAAGAGGTAAAAAAAGGAAATAAAGCAATGGTGGAGATTAAATCTTGGTTGATCCATGTGCTTTAAATCTTCAAAAGGAAAGATCAAAAGGCTATGATTAAGAGGCAAAAATCCCACCACTTAGGAAGATGTAGAGAAAAAAGGATTTTTATTTATTTTTTTATTTGATTTATTTCCCTTTTTATCAAAAAAAGAGCTTTAAGTGGGGATTTTATTTATTTAAAAGAGGAACTTTCTTTTAATTAAATAAGATAAGATTATTTTATTAAAAGATGGATATTAATTAAATAAGATAAAATCATTTAATTAAAAAGGGATATTTTAATTAAATAAGATTATTTCATTTAATAAAAAGAGATGTTTTCTTTTAATTAAATAATATTATTGAAAAAATGATCAAACCTTAGGAAATATTGAAATAATTAAATTAATTATGATTTGATCAAGGAAATTGATTTGAATTGAAAATGTTGCAAAGCAAGGATTCAGGAATTTGATAAATTGATTCTGGTTATTTGATAAATTGAAGAATGGGAGCCCATAGTCTAGGCGACCATTTTAGGGTGCATAGATTTGCCCCTCTTTGACTAATGTGTGATGTTTACGGGAACACATGTAGTCAAAGAATGTAGTTGAAGTGTGAGATCAATTTGGGATCACAAAATAACACAGATATCAACACGGTTGTAAATAAGTAATTGACATCAGAACAAAGATACGATGATTGCAAAAAAGACAAGGTTAGCACCATTGTAAATAAGTAATTGACATCTCAGAGATAAATTGATAAATGGGGCCCAAAGTCTAGGCAACCATTTTAGGGTGCATACATTTGCCCCTCTTTGACTAATGTGTGATCTTTACGGGAACACATGTAGTCAAAGAATGCAGTTGAAGTGTGAGATCAATTTGGGATCACAAAACAACCCAGATGTGTGATATTTATGGGAACACATCAGGACAAATATAAGATTGAAAAAGACAAGGTCAACACCCCTATAAATAGGTAATTGACATGTCAGAGATAAGAATCTCAAGCAAGGTTTCCCAAAGTGGAGCAATTAATAGGATTGATAAAGTTGAATCAAGGATTGAAGTTTGATAGGTACTACCCCCTCATCATCGAAATCGAAATGAGATAGAGGAGAAATAACAAATTGATAAATTTGATCAAATCGAACTAAAGATAAGGTTCTTGATGTATGATGTAAGATGTAAGATGTAAGGATCGCAGAAATAAGGTAGATCATCAAGCATGAAAGATTATGCCCCAAGGTTGAATTAGAAGAAAAGAAATGGGTGAAAGTGAATGGAAGATAGAAGTTTGAAAGAGGTGGAAAGAAATGGAGAGAAGAGAGAGAATTTGCCTTAATAAAGAGAATGCCCCCAAATTAATCAACTGTTTAAGATAGAAAATTTTGATTGAGATCACGAAAGAAGATAAGGAAATGAAGATGAGAACATGATCACATTTGATTGAAAGTCCATAATAAAGATAAAGGAAAAACCCCCTCAAACTCATAATGCAGCCTAAAAATGCAAACTAACATGAGGTCTAACAATGCAAGCTACATAAAAATGCAAAGGTGTACTTGCAATAGAGAAACTGTAACATAGGACTTTGTGTTCATCATTCATTAGAGAATGTTAAGGAACTTATTTTCATCATTGGACCATTATTAACGAACATTGGAAAATCACACAATCATCACTAGTCACGAGCGCAACTATGAAGATATGAATGTGATTGATATCAGATTGGAATGTGGAAAGATTCTAACATAAGCATCAAATACATAAAGGTAAAGATGATTGTGATGTTAGCTTGCCTAATTTAATATAGCAAAACCATGCTCGCATCAAGGCATAGAGGCCAGGATGCCTAGAAGAATGGATATGCAAAAAAAGTTAAGCATAAATTAGGAAGCAAATAAAAACATGCCCCATGCCCCAAGTCCTCTAGCTATACATCATGGAGAGACTTATTAGACAAGGACACTCAACGAACATCAATAACAGTTAGCACACAAAGAAAAGATCATGACATACCTCAAGCATTAAGTGTTGTGTTTAAAAATTTAAGTGTGTTAACTGATACTGAGTTCTGAGAATAAGGATCGAATGCTGGCAAGGAGGTAAGATCACATGAAAAAACTAGGTAAGACCAAACTGATAAGTGTTGAAAAACACTCGATGTTAAGGGTTGTATTGAAAAATATAGTTGGGGTGGTGTTGAAAAACACCATTTGTGAGATGTTCTAAAGACCAAAGCATCCAAGAGACTAAAGCTAACACAATTACGCCTCCTAGACAAAGACAAAGAACAATTCTAGACCAAGGAAACAAGGATAAGGCAAGATGGAAAAAGGCTAAGTGTCGAGGACACGTGCTAAGAAATAAGGGTGCAAAGGCCTCAAGTAGCGCCTATTTCCAGGTTTTCACTACTTGAATTTTATTACAATTTTTTCATTTTTATTTTATTTTATTTTTTTTCATCTTTTTTTCAAGACTTTTTATTATTTTTTTGAATTTTTGCTACCAAGGCACTTGTTTCTAGGTTTTCACCAAGGCACCTTTTCTATTTTTTTGAATTTTTTGAATTTTTTGAATTTTTTTTTTGTTTGGAATATATTTTTTTTTTTGGAGATACATCAAAGCGCCTATTGCTAGGTTTTCACTAAGATCATTTTTTCAGGACATTTTCCAATTTTTAAAATTTTTTGGCAATATATCATCTTTTTAGATTTTTCCAGGATCAATAAGTATGGACAAAGGATGCCCCCAGATAGAATGGGCATCATGGATAGAACTTCTTCAAGTGCAAGACATTGATAGGATCAGGGAGCTTCTCTTCCTCTGCTGTAGATAGTAAATAAGCACCTGACCCAAAAGTTGTTGTGATGATGTAAGGTCCAAGCCAATTAGGTTCAAATATGCCCTTTTGATCTCTATGTTGTTGATTATTAGGATTTTCACATAGGAAAAGATCTCCTACTTGGAATTCTCTAGGGTGAATATTTTTGTTGAAGGCTTTGGACATGTGTTTTTGATAAACCCTCATATAGTCAAATGACGCTTGATATTTCTCATCTAGAAGTTCTAACTCTTGAAGTCGCATGGCACGGTAGTCTTCATCTGCAACTAGACCTTTGAGGGAAACTCAAAGTGAAGAAATCTCAACCTCCAAAGGTAACACTACTTCAGTGCCATATGCAAGGGAAAAAGGAGTGGCACCAGTAGGAGTACAAATACTCATTCTATAGGCCCACAAAGCCAAATTTATCTGTAAATGCTAATCTCTACCATTCTTAGAAACTTTTCTATGTAGGATTTTAAGAATGGTTTTTTTTTATGCCTCTGCTTGACCATTTCCTTGCGGGAAGTAAATGGAGGACCAATGTTGTTTAGTATTGAATTTCTTGTAGATTTGTTTAAGGCCCTTATTTTTAAATTGGCCTCCATTGTCAGTAATAATCTTGGAAGGCACTCCATAACGACAGATGATATGGTTCAGAATGAATAGAGAGACTGTCTTGCCCGAGGCAACAGAAAGTGGGACAACTTCTACCCATTTAGTGAAGTAATCAGTAGTAGTGATAATAAACTTGTGTCCACCTGATGAGTTGGGATGAATTTGCCCAAAAAGATCAAAAGCCCAATGCTGAAATGGCCAATGAGATATAGAAGGAATGAGCTCCCTGCCTAGAGCATGTATTAGGTTACCATGTTTTTGACACTTTTCATATGACTTTGCAAAAGCTACTGCATTAATCTGCATCATGGGCCAATAGTAACCCACCCTAAGCAAACTTCAGGCCATGGAAAGACCATTGGAATGTCCCCCACAGATGCCCTCGTGGATGTCAACTAATGCTTGGTCAGATTCTTCTTTTTCTAAGCATCTAAGAAGTGTTTTATCTGTGTGATGAAAATGTGTCACACTTCTATGGGTCATTCCATCCAAGGTTTCTCAAGAATGAGGCCTCAAATATCGACTCATAGCTCTCTATTCATGGAGTGCAAAGGTTTGAAATGAAGGCCCTTAGATTGACCTAGTTGTGCTCATGAAAGTACACCATGAAATGAGAGATTCAATGCATGAAAATATGATCTAATATATATGATTGCAATGCATGAAAGGAAATTAATCTATATGATAACAATGCATGATTAATCTATGAAAGGAAATATGAATCTAATCTACATGAATAGCCATGGATGCAAGAAGAAGAAGACAAGAAGAGAGAAGTTGTAATATCCAAGCCAAAGTGCTCAAATGCTCCTCCAAAATTGCTCTCTAAACCTGCAGCATAACAATACCTAAAAATTCTATATGAAAATGAAAAGGAAATGTTTCCTTTTAAAAAACAATGGACGGTGGAGATTAAGAGGAAAAAATCAAAGGCTATGATTAAGAGGCAAAAAACCTACCACTTAGGAAGATGTGAAGAAAAAGGGATTTTTATTTATTTAATTAAAAGAGGGGTTTTCTTTTAATTAAATAAATTAGAAGAATTTTATTTAATTAAATGGGAGGAATTTAATATAATTAAATAAGATAAATTTAATTAAAGGGAGATTAAATCTTTTAATTAAATAAGAGGAATTTTATTTGATGAATAGTGCCTTTTCTATTAAAAAATATTTAAGTTACATATCCACAAAAAAGGGGCCGGGAGATATAAAAAACACCCCGCAGAGTTCACACGGCAAAGCCGGAAATGAAAACTATTCATCAAAAAAACATAAAGCCATTAGGCAGCGAGAGCAATAGCAGAAGGTGGAGGATCTTTATCATCCGATCCCCACGCCTTAGTGGGATTGACAGGAGGGTCGGGAAGCGACCAACCATCATCATCTTCTTTTTCTTTTTCATCTGCCCTGGGCGGGGAGATAGAAAGAGTCAGGTGGGGATACTTGGAAGAGGTGGTAGGAGGCCAATCCAAACCACGACGAGCACCAGGAGCATCAGGAGGGTCAGACTGCTCCAGAGCCGATGCCCACCCAGAAGGCCGAGGAGGCGAAGAAGCTAAGTGGCGCCGCCATCTGTCCCCACCACCTCTTAGAGAGTGGTGATGAGGAGCCTGGGACCGAGGAGTGTGTGAGCAGCGCACCGAAGAACTGCACCCACGGCGGCGGCCTCTGGGAGGCGTACCCTCGGTAGAAAGGGCATCTAGAGGAACCCAAGCAATAGTGCAGAGAGCATTTCCCCAATGATTGAGCAGCTCCTGTAGATGAGCTACTTCCAGAGCCACTTTATTGGCTTGAACTTAAATCTGCATCATAACATTATTACATATACAAGCTTTGTTAAACAAAGCAACATTCGTATCAAGAGAGCTGTGAGAGAAAATAACAACATTTCTATCTTTCCAAATATTAAACAAAATCTCCATCCTAAAAGTATGCCAAATCTGGGTAAACTTGGAGGGGAGTCTAGGAGAATCTCCTAAGACAATCATATGCCAAGAAAAAGGCTCAGGCCGAAAGGGCTTAAAAAAATCATGAATCCACTGCCAATACTGTTCAGCTCTCCTACAGAACTAGAAGATGTGCAAAAAGGTCTCAGGGTGACCACAAAAAGGACATCGAGGGTCATGAACCCCCAGATGTTTGAGCCTAGGTCCGACTGGGAGACCTTGAAACAAAAGACACCAAGCAAAAAGAGCCATCTTGGGCTCCGTAATGGTGGTCCAGATGGTGTGAAAGTGAGAGCTCTAGTGGGAAGTGGCCGAATGAAGATGCCATCTCTGG
>MU226169.1:6346965-6357926 GCA_018584345.1 Thuja plicata
TTATGTTAATAACTATGGTTTGTATGGTAATATCTTGTTTGTGGTTATGCTTGATCATTAGCAAGATACTTCATAAGTTGCTTCAATAAAGATACATAGCTAATCAGTGTCCACATCAGTAAAAACTATGTTAACAGCCATCTTGAAAGGTAAAACCTGCCTGAGTATTTGTGGAGCTCAAAAACGAAGAAGGACCTTATCCAATCCTTAGAAATTAGGCTTTTCTTGTCTCTGAATTAGGAGTAGAAGGTACAAGGTTCACATAAACATTACAAGCATTGTGGTTCATACAAGAAAAATCCCTAACAAGATGGATGGCCTAGAGTGGAAACACAGACAGGATACCGTACGCATGAAACCCTGGTAGAGAAAAACTCTCCAGAAAATCCAGTATAGACTATTTTTGAGATATCTAGGAATTTTATTTAATTAAAAGGGAGATTAAATATTTTAATTAAATAAAAATGATCAAACCTTAGGAAATATTTAAATAATTGAATTAATTATGATTTGATCAAGGAAATTGATTTGAAATAAAAATATTCCAAAGTGTTGATTTAGGAATTGATAAATGATAAATGGGGCCCATAGTCTAGGCGACCATTTTAGGGTGCATACATTTGCCCCTCTTTGACTAATGTGTGGTCAACTTGGGAACACATGTAGTCAAAGAATGGAGTTGAAGTGTGAGGTCAATTTGGGATCTCAAAACAACCCAGACATGTGATAGATTTAGGAACACATCAGGACAAAAAATAAGCAAAATTGAAAAAGACAAGGTCAACACCGTTGTAAATAAGTAATTGACATGTCCAAAATAAGAATCTCAAGCAAGGTTGATATGATTGATAAAGATGAATCAAGGATTGAAGTGTGATAGGTACTGCTCCCTTATGATTAAATAGGAAATGAGATAGAGGAGAAACAAAAAATTGATAAACTTGATCAAATCAAACTAAAGATAAGGTTCTTGATGTAAGATGAAAGATATAAGGATCACAGAACCAAGGTAGATCGTCAAGCACAAAATTTTATGCCCCAAGGTTGAAGAAGAAGAAGAAGAAGAAGAAGAAGAAGAAGAAGAAGAAGAAGAAGAAGTGGGGTGAAAGGGAATGGAAGATAGAATTTTGGAAGAGGTGGAAAGAAATGGAGAGAAGAAAGAGAATTTTCCTTAAGAAAGAGAATGCCCCAAAATCAATCAACTGTTTAAGATAGAAAATTTTGATTGAGATCACGAAAGAAGATAAGGAAATGAAGATCAGAATGTGATCACAGTTGATTAAAATTCCATAAGAAAGATGAAGGAAACCCTTGCAAACTCATAATGCAACCTAAAATGCAAACTAACATGAGGTCTAGCAATGCAAGCTACATGAAAATGCAAAGGTGTACTTGCAATAGAGCAACTGTAACATAGGATCTTGTGTTCATCATTCATTAAAGAATGTTAAGGAACTTATTTTCATCATTGGGCCATTAAAATGGACATCGGAAAATCACACAATCATCACTAGTCACAAGCGCAACTATGAAGATATGAATGTGATTTCTATCAGATTGGAATGTGAAAATATTCTAACATAAGAATTAAAGAAATAAAGGTCAAGATGATTGTGATGTTAGCTTACCCAATTTAATATAGCAAAACCATGCTCACATCAAGGCATAGAGGCCAGGATGACGAGAAGAATGGTTGTGAAAAAATAGTGAAGCATAAAGCAGGAAGCAAATAAAAACATGCCCCATGCCCCAAGTCCTCTAGCTATGCATCATGGAGAGACTTATTAGACAAGGATACTCAATGAAAATCAATAACAGTTAGCACACAAAGAAAAGATCATGACATAGATCAAGCATTAAGTGTTGCATTTAAAATTTAAGTGTGTTAACTAATACAGAACGCCGATGATAAGGATCAAATACTTGCAAGCAGATAGGACCACATGACAAAATGGGGTAAGACCAAACTGATAAGTGTTGAAAAACACTCGATGTCAAGGGTTGTATTGAAAAATACAGTTGGGGTGGTGTTGAAAAATACTGTTTGTGAGATGTCTTAAAGACTAACACATCCAAGAGACCAAATCTAACATAGTTATTCCCCCTAGAAAAAGAAAAAGATCAATTCCAAACCAAGGCAACAAGGACAAGGTATGATGGAGAAAGGCTAAGTGTCGAGGACATGCGCTAAAAAAAAGGGTGCAAAGGCCTCAAGTAATGTGTGTTTCCAGGTTTTCACCACTCGGATTTTATTACAATTTTTTCATTTTTGTCATTTTTTCCTTCTTTTTTATCAGGACTTTTTATAAATTTTTTTGAATTTTTACTACTAAGGCGCCTGTTTCCAAGTTTTCACCAAGGCACTTTTTCCATTTTTTTGAATTTTTGAATTTTTTTATTTTTTTGTATTTTTGGAATTATATAATTTTTTGAAGATACATCAAAGTGCTTATTGCTAGGTTTTCACTAAGATGATCATTTTTCAGGACATTTTTCAATTTTTAGAATTTTTGACAATATATCATTTTTTGGATTTTTTTAGGATCAATAATTATGTACAAAATGATGCCCCCATACAGAACAAGCATCATGGATAGAACTTCTTCAGGTGCAAGACATTGATAGGATCAGGGAGATGCTCCCCCTTTTTTGTAGATAGTAAATAAGAACCTGTCCCAAAAGTTATTGTAATAATGTAAGGTCCAAGCCAATTAGGTTCAAATTTTCCCTTTTGATCTCTATGTTGTTGATTTCTAGGATTTTCACGTAGGACAAGATCTCCCACTTTGAATTCTCTAGGGAAAACTTTTTTGTTGAAGGCTTTGGACATGCACTTTTGATAAACCCTCATATGGTCAAATGATGCTTGATGTTTTTCATCTAGAAGTTCTAACTCTTGAAGTCTCATGGCATGATAGTCTTCATCTGTAACTAGACCATGGAGAGACTCGAAGTGAAGGAATCTCAACCTCCAAAGGTAACATTGCTTTAGTGACATATGCAAGGGAAAAAGGAGTAGCCCCAGTAGGAGTATGAATACTTGTTTTATAGGCCCACAAAGCTGGATTTATCTATAAATGCCAATCTCTACCATTCTTACAGACTATTTTATGTAAAATTTTAAGAATGGTCTTGTTTGATTCCTTTGCTTGACCATTTCCTTGCTGGAAGTAAATGGAGAGCCAATGTTGTTTAATCTTGAATTTCTTGCAGAGTTGTTTAAGATCCTTATTTTTAAAATGGCCTTTGTTGTCAGTAATAATATTAGAAGGCACTCCATATCGATAGATGATATGGTTTAGAATGAATAGAGAGACTATCTTGCCTGGGGAAATAGAAAGTGGGACAACTTCTACCCATTTAGTGAATTAATCAGTAGAAATAATGATAAATTTGTGTCCACTTGATGAGTTGGGATGAATCTGCCCAACAAGGTCAAAGGCCTAGCACTAAAATGGCCAATGAGAAATAGAAGGAATAAACTCCCTACCTAGATCATGTATCAAGTTACCTTGTTTTTGACACTTTTCACATGATTTTCCAAAATCTACTGCATCAATCTACATCGTGGGCCAATAGTACCTTGCCCTAAGCAACCTTCAGGCCATGGAAATACCATTGGAGTTTCCCCCACAAATGCCCTAGTGAATGTCAACTAACACTTGGTCAGATTCTTCCTTCTCTAAGCATCTAAGAAGTATTCCATCTAGACCCCTCCTATACAAATCACAAGCAATAAGGGAGTGATGAGAAGCATTTCGGGTAAGGTTTCTACGTTCAGGTTGATTAAAGGTTTCAAGTATAATGTCATCATGAAGATATGAGTAAATGGCACCATAACGGGATGATTCATGACCAATAAGGGTAAAAATAATATGGATTTCTTGGGAGTCAAAGATAGGGTGATGTAGCTCTTCCACCAGGAATTCAAATCTTGATTCATGCTGAACTAACTGAAGAAGTGAAGCAAGTGTAGCCATAACATTAGCTGCATTGTTTTTTGCTCTAGGGATTTGCTAAAATGTAACAAATGTGAAGTATCTCTTCAAGGAATCTACCATTTCCTTATAAGGGACCATTTTTTCATTTTTTTTTGATATTCATCATTAACTTGGTTGATTATCAGCTCCAAATCCCCATAGATGTGTAACTCTGTAATTCTCCATTCTATGGCCATCTTAAGTCCATTAGTTAAAGCTTCATATTCAGCAATGTTGTTTGTACATGGGAACAATAATTTGTATGACTTAGGAATCATGTACCCATGAGGAGAAACAAACAAAATTCTAGCTCCTGAACCATTTTGCATAAATGATCCATCAAAGAACATCTTCCATGTTCTTTCAATCATGTACATAAGATGTTCATCTAGGAAGTCAACTTGAATAGGTGCATTATCTTGTAATAGGAAATCAGCCAATTGATCTGCTATAACTTGTCCTTTGATTGATTTATGCTCAATTTAATCTATATCAAATTATAAAAGAATCATCATCCATTTAGCTAGTCTACCTATGATGGCAGCCTTACTTAGCAAGTATTTGAGTGGATCTATTTTTCCTATGAAGTGTATAGTGTACGCAAGCATGTAATTTTGCAACTTTTGGGAAGCAAACACAACAGCAAAGCAAGATTTTTCAATGCTAGTGTAGATAACCTCATATGAAACAAGAGTATGGCTAATGTAGTATATCGGATGAAAGAGAAAAATGGAGGATAAGATTTTATGGAAAGCTAGTGAGGTTGGAAGATATGAGGAATAGACAAATGAGGAAAAATGATAAAGGTAGAAGGATAGTGAATGGAATAATTATGAAAGGGTATATGGAAAGGAAGGCAAGATCAATGTCAATACACACCTTGAAGGATGGTGAGAAGATGGAGGAAATGTGAGTGAAGGAATACGTGAAGGAATATGGTGAATGGATAATAGAGTTTGCGGTTTAGGCGCATGGAATGAAAAAATGTTTTTGGAAGAAGATGAAGTGGAAGCCTTTGGATGCTTGAATGTCAACTTTACTTGGTTCTCAACACAATACTCTTTCAAGAGAGACTTTAGAATCCATATAGTCATAGACTTTTCATTTATTTTTGATGATTTAGAGAGAATACCTTCAATGATGGATTTTGGAACCCATACTTGTCTTGCAATTTTCTTCTTAGATATCTCTTTTGACTTTATGCCCCCATGTCGATTAGAGGAGACATGGTGATCTTATTTTTAGATGGATTCTTGTATTGCTTCTTTTTTTTTGTATTGAACATTCAAGTCTCTTCCAAAAGACTTGGGACTTATGGAGGAAGAAGAAGAATATGATTGGTTTAGATGGGTCGGTTGATGAAAAGGATTCAAGGGTATGCATCTATGTTGATCCTAAGGAAAGATAGGAGATGGAGGACATAAGGACCCAAGATGGATGATGAGTTAGGAGAGTTAGGAGGGGAAAGTGAAGGGACATAAGGACCCAAGATGGAAGGAAAATGTGAAGCCCTTAGTATTGGTGGAGGAGGTCCAAGAATGGACGTGCAAGATGCAAAAGGATAATCAATAAGTTCATCGACATGTATATGACAACCAAGGACATCCACATCTTTAGAGTGAGCATTAGGACTTTCAATAGGATCATGAACATCTTGAATAGGAGCACCTTCTTCGATAGGATTGTTTGAAGCTTGGAAACACTTAGGAAGAGTATAAAGTTGAAGCAAACATGGAGTGGTAGAAAAAGAAGATGGAAGACACTGATCTTGACAAAGATCTTTGGATATCATAAGAGCATAATTTTTCTCTTGAATTTCAATAGGCTTAATATTGGAAGTAACAACAACATTTTTAATAACCTTAATGGAAGTATCATCTTTGGAAAGCATAAGAGGGGTAAGGCTATTTTTATTGTCAATAAGCTCAACGGTGTAATTAGTAACTTGATCTTTCTTAGGAGAAGACTTAAGATAGGTTGGAATGAATGAGAAAGGGCATAAGGGATCAAAAGAACCATGACGTGGATAAGAGACATCATAAAGAGGATTGGATGACATGGAGATTTCTTGATATTGATCTTTATTTATATTCTTTTCTTTATCATTTTTAGAGTCCTCTTGCCATGGAGCCACTTCTAAGGACAAGGAAGCATGTTGGAATTGTATGGGAGACTTGGGAAGAGATGGGGAAGGATTAGCTGAAGTAGGATTTATAGCATATAAAGGCTTAGGATCTTTAGGTTTAGCATTATTGAAAGTATTTGAAACCAAGTGAAGGTTAGCTTGAGTTTCTTTAAGAGGTAGCCCTTGAGAATAACTATAGGGAACCACATGAAAAGTGTAAGGAACTTTGTCAGATGAAGGATTTGTGGAATATTGGGCAACTTTAGGAGATGTATGAGTATTGGAAGAAGTAGAGGATGGAAGGGAATCATCACAAAACAATGGTTCATTAGTAACATGATCTTGTTTGAGAGTGCAATCTTTATTTTCAGCATGAGATCCTTGGAGGAGGAATTCTTATAGAATGGACATTTGTAATTAGTGTGGAAAGATTTCTCTTCCTCAAATGCATAATCGAATAATTGTTCATAAAACTCATCAAAGTCTCTTTCAAAATCAGAATCATATGGATCACCATCACAATCTCTCTACTGTGAACCCCCATCCCTAGTAAGTGAAAGCACACGACGAGGAGGACTCTTAGGAATAAAAGTGTCATAGGTATGTCTATGTATTTCATCATAATATCCATCATTAGAATAGGCATCAGAGTCATAGGTATTACTATTTTTTCCATCATCATAGTCATCGTTATCATCAGAATCATAATAGTTGGGATCATCAAAGTCATCAAAGATGGGCATGTCATTCTTCATTTAAGAGGTATCACAAGGATTATCATGTTGCTCATTATGGTATGCATTTTGAAGAGAAGAATGACTCTTGGGAGAAGTAGAAGAAGAACGAGATCATGAAGAAGAGGAAAATGAAGATCTAGTGGAAGAAGAAGATTTGGATGATGAAGAATAATGAGAAGACTTAGAAGATGAACAAAGTTTGGAAGAAAGATATTGTGAGGAGATCATGCCTATGATCCTAGCAAAGGAATCTAATTCATCAGTCTTTTTTTCTATTTTTCTTTGTAATTTATCATCTATGAAATTTTTGGAGAAAACCCGCTCTTTGAATTGAGCAATAAGTTTGAGATCATCTAATCTCAAGAGAGGTCCCATAACAAGATATTTTAAATTCATGGTTCTAGAAGAAGATGAATCAAGAATGGAAGTGATAGAATAGATGAAAATAGAAGAAGATAGATTAGATAATAAGAGGAAAAGAATCAAGAAGATTTGAAGATCTTAGGAAGAAGAGGAAGAACCATGAAAGAAGAAGAGAAGAATGGGATTGGAAGACCGGGAAGACATGGGGGATGTGGAAGAAAGAAGACCAAGAGTCATTTTATTAGAGTGAAAATTAATACCATTTAAGTTCATTTTGATATTGAGAAACATGTCATAACACTCTTTGGGGAGACCAACTAAAGTTTTCATAACCCGGGAACTCAGATTTGGCAAGTTGGCAGATGACAGCAGACAACAACAGAAGGCAGTTTTGCATGAGGAAATGTTGTCTCGTGTGAGGATTTGCAAGACTGTGTGAGGAAATGCACAGAGCGGCATGAGAAAACTCAGACTGGTGAAATAGTAAAATAGAAAGCTAACAACAAGATTCACGTGAGGATACTCACATAGTCATGTGAGGAAGCACAACAAATAACGCAAAGAAATAGTTTTCTCACGCAAGGAAAGGACACAAAACTCAATTTTTGTGTGATTTAAATAACCAACTAGGTACATTAGTAGATTTTATAATGAATCTGGCATGCAAGACAACAATCAAGAAGTTCAAGCAATCAATGTCTTCAAATAATGAGCAAGGGACAAAGAAACCTTGCACATGAACATGGATAGTGTCATAGTATTTCTACTCCATAAGAATGCTACTTGTGTATGTTCTCAAATTTTTTCCAATCATGCACATAAAAATTTGGTTGCACTATGGTTCTTAGTAATGGCTTGACTCTGCAAATTTTGCAATCTCAAGTGGGTGAAATCCAATCCCGATGCACCGAGGTTTTGACACAGTTCAAGAATTTAATCAATCAGGAACAGCTGAGGAGATCTGACAACCCACAAGAAACTACACCTGTAGAGATTTCTTTCACAAGGATATTTATATAGCAATTGTCACTGCCATGGAGAAAATGGTTATTACCACTTGAGGTTTCATCCATGTGGTTGACCCAATAAAGGGAATGTCCACTATGGTTAACCCTCTCTAACAAGGAAGACACACAAGATGGACCACATGGGGACTTGGTTTGGATTCAAGGGTTCCAAGTTTCTGATTCTCCCAAAAGGGAAAAGAGCATAATCCTCTAGCCTCTTCACCTCACCCAAACATAGAAAACATGATTAATTGACCCATTTTAAATTACCTCATTCAAGATTCACACAACAAAAAATGACACCAATCTCCCCAAAGAGAGAAAGTAATATCAAAAGTTGAAGCCCAAACCAAGTTGACCAATGAGATAAAAACAAATCCTTCCCTACCTACAAGGGGATCTATCATCAAGAAGAGATTCGCATGTAAGACAAGTGAATGAAGCCCACTCTGTTAAGATCACCACAAATAGTATTCATAGGGCCTAATTATTATGTGAAACATATATGCAAGAAAGAAAATCTAGGTCCATTTTTAGAGCACCAATTGGAAATGTGATCTATGAAAGAAAGAAAACACTCAAGCTAAACACATGAGATGTTCATTTTAATTTCAAAAATCTAAATGTTATAGAGATCAACAAAATACCTCAAATCCAATGCAACGCGAATCCTTTTGTTTTTTATCCAAGCAAGTTCAAATCGGCAACAACAACAAAAACAAATCAAAAACCACTAGAAATAGTAAACATTAGTGGTTAGAACGAAAAATCAATATCTAAAAATATAGCAATGTAAAAAAATAGATCTCTGGTGCCGAATCTCACGTGAGAAAACACAGTGTCATGCGAGGAAATGCACAGCTGCACAAGGAAATGCACAGGCCTGCGCGAGGAAGTGCACAAAATTAGAAAAATATAGGAAAAATAGCAAACCTGTCAGATCTAGCCTAATGCCAGATCTTGCGCGAGGAAGTACATAGTGTCACACAAAAATTCACACCAAGCCACATGATGAAACACCAGATCCAGCAAAATCTCATGCCCAGACCTGCAAAAGATCGCACAAACTTTCCCTGCAGAACAAAAACAACAAGTATGGAAAAGACGAAAATTTCGTAAATCTAAAAATAAATTACTAAAAATAGCTATGTGATAGAAAATGAATCTGCTACCCCATGGTGTGCGCCAAAAATGTGTGATGAAAATGTTTCACACTTCTATTAGTCATTCCATCCAAGGTTGCTCAGTAATGAGGCCTCAAATATCGACTCATAGCTCTCTAGTCATGGATTGCAAAGGTTTGAAATGGAGGCCCTCAGATTGACCTAGTTGTGCCCATGCAAGTACACTATGAAATGAGAGATTCAATGCATGAAAATAAGATCTAATCTATATGACTGCAATGCATGAAAGGAAATTAATCTATATGATAACAATGCATGATTAATCTATGAAAGGAAATATGAATCTAATCTACATGAATAGTCATGGATGCAAGAAGAAGAATAGAGAAGTTGCAATATCCAAGCCAAAGTGCTCAAATGCTCCTCCGAAATTGCTTTCCAAACCTACAACATAACAATACCTAAAAATTCTATATGAAAATGAGAAGGAAAAGTTTCCTTTTAAAGAACAATGGATGGTGGAGATTAAGAGGCAAAAATCAAAGGCTATGATTAAGAGGCAAAAAGCCCACCACTTAGGAAGATGTGAAGAAAAATAGATTTTTATTTAATTTTTATTTAATTTATTTCCTTTTTCATCAAATAAAGTGCTTTAAGTGGGGATTTTTATTTATTTAATTAAAAGAGGAGTTTTCTTTTAATTAAATAAATTAGAAGAATTTTATTTAATTAAATGGGAGGAATTTAATTTAATCAAATAAGATGAATTTAATTAAAAGGGGGATTAAATATTTTAATTAAATAAGAGGAATTTTATTTAATTAAAAGGGAGATTAAATCTTTTAATTAAATGAAAATGATCAAACCTTAGGAAATATTGAAATAATTGAATTGATTAAAATTTGATCAAGGAAATTGATTTGAAATGAAAATGTTCCAAAGTATTGATTCAAGAATTGATAAATTGATAAATGATAAATGGGGCCCACAGTCTAGGTGACCATTTTAGGGTGCATACACTATCTAGACCCCTCCTATACAAATCATCAGAGATAAGGGAATGGCAAGAGGTATTTTGGGTAAGGTTTCTACATTCAGATCGGTTAAAGGTTTCAGGTATAATTCTATCACGAAGGTATGAGTAAATGACACATAACAGGATGACTCACAACCAACAAGCGTACAAATGACATGGCTTTCTAGGAAGTCATAGATAGGGTGATGTAGCTCTTCCCCCAGGAATTCAAATCTTGATTCATGTTTCTCTAACTGAAGGAGTGAAGAAAGTGTAGCCATAGCATCAGCTGCTTTGTTCTCTGCTCTAGGGATTTGCTGAAATGTGACAAATGTGAAGTAGTGTTTCAAGGAATCAACCATTTGCTTGTAAGGTACCATTTTCTCATGTTTTGTTTGATATTCATCATTAACTTGGTTGATTATTAGCTATGAATCCCCATAGATGTGTAACTCTGTGATTCTCCATTCTATGTCCATCTTTAGTCCATTTGTTAAAGCTTCATACTCAGCAATGTTGTTTGTACATGGGAACAATAACTTGTAAGACTTAGGAATCATGTACCCATGAGGAGAAACAAACAACACACCAGCTCCTGAACTGTTTTGCA
>MU226169.1:6364576-6378667 GCA_018584345.1 Thuja plicata
CTTTGTGTAAGTTCTTGTTGAAGGGTTGAGCTCTATCCACCAACTGTGAAATGAATCTCCTTATAGATTGAAGACGTCCTTGAAGACTCCTCATTTGACTAATGTTTCTAGGAGGTGGCATATCTATGATTTCTTGGACTTTTGTAGGGTCTACTTCTATTCCTCTTGCTGAAATGATGAATCCTAGTATTTTTCCAGAGGTAAATCCAAATGCACACTTTTTAGGATTTAACCTTAGTTGAAATTGTTCCATGCGATATAGAATTACTTCTAAATCATCTAAGTGTGTGTCTCTTTGTTTAGACTTGGCCAAGGTGTCATCCACATAATCTTCCATATTTTTATGCATCATGTCATGAAAAATGGTTGTCATAGCTCGTTGATAGGTGGCTCCTACATTTTTTAATCCAAAAGGCATAGCATTCCAACAATAGATACCCCATGCACAAGTGAATGCCATCTTTTATTGATCTTCAGGAGCTATCTTAATCTGATTGTATCCAGAAAAATCATCCATCAAGGAATAAATCTCATATCTCACAGTCATATCCACTATCATGTCTATATTGGGAAGTGGAAATTCATCCTTTGGGCATGCTCTATTTAAATCTCTAAAATGTGCAAACTCGAATAAATTTTTCATATTTGGAAACTGGTAAAATGTTTGATATTCATTCAGCATAGGTGATAGCCCTTATAAATCTTGCACCAAGGAGTTTCTCTAATTATGCATTTACTAGGAGCATTGTGTGAGGATGCATCTTTCTCAATTTTTTTAAACTTTTTTGACACCCGGGGCTATGGACAAGTGATGCATGATAAGATTAATGTCCAACCCTGGCATATCTGAATAAGTCCATGTAAAATTAATTTTCTTTTTTTGTAAGAACTTAGTGTAAGCTTATTTTTCTTGAGGTGACAAGGACTCAGCTAAGTGTACTATTTGTAGAGCCTCATATGTACCCAAATTAACTGCTTGTGTTTGTTCAATAAACACTAAAGATCTATCTTTAAAGTAACTAGGGAGTCGATGAAGTACCTCATGCTTAGGTGCCTCAAAGATGTTTTCTCTTTTGGATACGTCATTTCTTTTTACTTTTTTTGGTTCTGACACTGCCACACAGTGGTGTTCACCATCAGAACTCTTATTCTTTTTGTTTTTTGACTAAGGTACTTGATGTATGGCTCTATCATGCTGGTAGCCAATTCACTAGTGGAAGAGACTACAAGTTCAATGGCATTTAAGTAACAGGCTATCTCATAATCATTTTGAAATGTTAAGAGCTTAGGTTCTTGATAGTGTTGGGACCAATCAATAAGGTTAGGATGAACAAGAGGCAATTCAATGACTAGTTCAAGGTTATAAATGTGAATGATATTATCACTAGTGACCGAAGAGTCAGAGTCCCTCAAGTATCCCTCTGAGCTAACCAAATCAAGATTCATCCTAACAAGTGACGAATCATCCACTAAATCAACACATGGGTTCAAATCCTCTAATCCTACACATGAATCATTGGCTACCTCGGGTTGAGAACTATAAGTGTGAACAACATCAATATCTCTATCAAATGTGGAAGACTCTAAGAAAGAGTCCCATTCATACTCATGTGAAATTGTGTCTGCACTGCGACTAGGATGCTTACACCATGAAGGTTTGGGACATCTTGATGTGGAAGGTCCAGTGTCACCTTCTCTTTCCATTAAACAAACAAGATTCTTTCTTTGACATTCTCTAAAAGGTTCTTCTATATTTGATTCATCTTGTTCTAAAGTTGCGACTGATGCATGGGTAACTAGAATATTAGAATCTCCCCGAAGGAGATTAGTGGAAGGGACCCAATCTGCACACATGTCTTCCTGATTCATCAAATTAGGTACATATTTGGGTTCATCTTCACTATTTGACTCATGAAAGAGAGGATTAGTGCGCTTGTTGTAATTCTCAAATCCTAGGGCAACCGACTTCTTAGACTTGCGCCCAAAAAGGGCATGATCAAGAGGTTCAGCTCTAGCATCCAAATTGTGATTAAGAGGGTCATATCTAGCATAGCCCATCTATCTTAAAAAAGTATACCCTCATCCGTAAGCCTTAGAAGAGGGAGAGAAGTTCTCATTGTGCATATATTTCTCTTCTCTATAGATCCAGTCTCTAACAAATATATCTTCTTTCTCATCTTGAATAGGCACTGAAGACTCTATAAATGTGCAAAATAAAGTCATAGCTAAAGAGGAAGGTCTCTTCTCTTGTGAAGGTTTTCCATAAGATCTAGGTGAAACTTCCAGTGATGTGAGGGAGTTGAGTTGATGCCCCCCCATGCCAAGATCTATTGACTTAAGTTTATCTTTACATTCAGCTAAGGTTGCATCAAAATATTCTACTTCTCTATTGAGGGGAACATGAGTACTCATTGATATTGAGTTAATAGATAAATTGTTATCCCCAGGTATACAAATCTCTATCCTATTGTAAGAGAACTTAACACACTGATGGTAAGTAGATGACACTACTTGCATATCATGAATCCATGGTCTACCAAGTAAGATATTGTACGCAAGAGGACTAGCGTCAACTACTTCGAACAAAATATCTTTTTCAATAAGGCCAATCCTAACAGGAGGGATAGCCAATCCTTTCAAACTTCTTTCTACCTCATTATAGGCTTTGATAGTGATCTTCTTTCTGGTATCTATGAATTCTTCTGAATCACCCAGCTTCTTAAAAAGACTCAAAGAACATATATAAAGCCCAACACCCCCATCTATCAACACATGCTTGACATAGGTTTTGTGGATCATGACCTCAATATGAAGGGTGAGATTGTGTGAGTGACTCAAAGATTTATCATCATCCTCTAAAAAGGTGAGGTAATGAGGGATAGAAATATGGTTAACCATGTTCTCGAATTGATCAACGTCTAAGTTGTTGGGGATGTTCATCATATTTAAAGCATCCTCAAGGACTTCCTTATGTCTCAGGGATGACTCTAAGAGCTCAATGATTGAAATCTGAGCTAGGGTTCTTTGTAACTAATCAACAAGGTTGTAACTTGACATAGGATCAACTGTCGGTTTTAAGGTGACATTCTTGGATGTCACTTGCTTTGGTTTACCTGGTTGACTTGAATTGGGTCCTCTAATGACAATGGGACCTTGACTTCATGTGACAACATTAAGAGTTTGGGATGACATTCTAGATTTAGGATACCTTAGCACCAGAACAGGTTCTTCATCAAAGATAGGAGGAGATTCCATGCCTAGTTCATAACCATAGGAATCTCTACCCCTCATCATGTTGACATTTTCTTCTACAAATTGAAGCATGTTGATAGTATTCTTTGCATCTATGAAAGTATAATTGACCTCAGCCTTTCTATTCTTAGGTTTAAAGGTTTCCCCCTTCTCATACTTGGGAAATGGTTCTTTGAATGCCTTATGATCAGCGTTGGTGTTCAATCCATCTATCTTAAGCTTTCCATTGTTAATGAGATCTTGAATAAGATGCTTGAGTTTGTAGCAGTTTTCAATATCATGTCCAACGCCATTTTGAAACTTTCAGAAATATTTCTCATCCCACCAATGTGGCTTAACATCAGGTATATAATACTTTGCAAGATCTTGAGGATGTGCGAGGTTTTTAGCAATAAGTGTTTTCAAGATATCCTCATATGAATCACCAAGTCTTTCAAATTGATGTCTCTCTTTCTTAGGTCTATCTTGGTATCTTGGCTTGTTATCTTGTTGTTTAGATGCATTGAGTTTCATGGCTTGAAAAGCACTATACAAGTGGAAAAACGCTTGATCTTTGGGTTGAGAGGACTCCACAAGCCCATCATTAACCACTTGATTGTTCCTCTTCCAATGTGAATTATTCCCTTTATCCTTGTTAGGGTTTTTATTTTGACCATTTTTGTTGTTTCCATGTTTGGTCAAAAGTCCTTGTTCTTTTAAAACATCTTCAATCCTACATGTGGTTTCAACCATGGTGTTAAAGCAATCAAAAACCATCTTCCTAACTTCATACCGCATTTCAGGAACCAAGTTGCTAACAAGGATATCAATATTTTCATTTTTAGGAATGGTTCTAGAGTAGCGAGAGAATTTTCATCTCCACCTTTGCAAGAAAGTAACAAAGTATTCCCCTTGATTTTTATTTAAATTGCATAAGTCAAACTTGGTGATTGATCTTGAAAGATTGTATGGAAAGTGTTGAACAAATCTATGAATAAGCTCTTTGAAAGTCTTAACGGGGGGAGTTATGTTGGTGAACCACTACATCGCTTGACCCTTAAGAGTCCTTGGGAACAATCTCATGAGGTATGAGTCATCTTGATGGAACTCAAAACTTGTGGTATAAAACTGGTTCACATGATCATGTGGATCTCCATTCCCATCATATTTATCATTCAACCTTTCTAGGGAACTCTTTCATGTTAATACATTTGTCAAAAGGATTTAGACAAATTGAATCCAACAAGAATGAATTCTTGGGTGCTAACATCTTCTCCATCATGTTCTTAAGTTGTTTGATTTCCTCTTCTCGAGACGGGCCTTGCTTCTTAATATTCTTATCCACATCAAAGTTCTAGGGGACTCTAGCACCCTTGTTGATTAAACTCTCTAGGAAGTTGTCTTTGTTTTGCTCTAAATATTTCTCCACATATTGCTTGAAAAGTGGTTCTTGTTGCATTTTCATGAAGTCTTGGGAGGTGAGGTCAAAACTTGAACTACTACCCCCATAATGTGAACCATGATGAGCACGTTGTGATGGTTGTCTTGAGTTCCTAGGAGGTGTTTCTCTCCTATAATGATAATGTCTTGAGGCCCTTCTTCCTCTAGGGCTAGGAGACTGCGAAGGTGTTCTTCATCTTCTACTTCGAGGAGTCTTAGGAGGGGTGGATGGAGGTGTTAGGGATTTTTCTTATATGAATCACAGTGCTTGAAATGACTACTTGAACACCATGCCTTCTAATACTAATTCAGAGACAAGAAAAGCCTAATTACTAAGGACTGGATAAGGTCCTTCTTCATTTTTGAGTTCCACATATACTTAGGCAGGTTTTACCTCTTATGATTACTGTTTACATAGTATGTTATAGTGTGGACACTGATTTGCTATGTATCTTTATTAAACCAACTTATAAATCACCCTGCAAATGACCAAGCATAACCAGATGCAAAATTTAACCATACAAACCATGATCTTAAATATAGTCAAAACCAGTGATATAAGGACTTTCATCCTTCTTCCTTTTGATGTAGGAGGGATAAACTAATGATTCACTCTCCAAGGAATCACTAAAATGGACACTTTCCTACTGACATAGGTCCTTACTGAGTTTAGTTTGTTTGTTCTTAGTAACCATAATATTTTGATTAAATTGGTTTTGATACCTTGAAATAACTTGGAGAAAGATAGGTTATCAGACTAACTTCTAGACCAGTGCCTATCCTTTGGGCTATAGAGTCAAATAAGCTAAGATTTCATAAAAAAAAAATACAATAGGTTGCCTTACAACCCATATGCAATTCAGATAAGTTTTCTTACAATTTACCCTATCACCTCAAAACTATTGTATCAAATCCTTAAACAAAGTAGTATGCTCCCTCAAACTACTCACAAAACTTAGTTCTTTCCTTAAAATAAACTTGCAAGTAATCAAATAGTTACCTAATAACCAAAATGCTTCAGAATACCTTGTAAAATTAACATAAAAGAGCATACACAGAGAATAAAGAGACAACAATGGAAGAGAGTAAAATTGCACCGTATATTATTTATATGATCTAGCTTTCCAAACATGAAAGATTATACAACCTCAAAAGAGACAAAATTTCAAAACATCTGAGCTCTGTAATATATTATCTCTTTTCCAAAAAACTCCAACATCCAAGACCTTTTACAATTACAAATCTTTTTCTATATATAGGTTTTTTGACCATCTTAGAATCCCTTAAGGATGCAACAAGCTTCGGATGGTCATAGAAAACCTAACCCTAAAGTTACAAGAGAGACAAAAAGAAAGAGAGAGAAGAAGCGGTGAAAGGACCAAGTCAAAAAGATAGAAATAGATATTTCTTGTTCTTCTCCCGATCTGGCGACAGCAATCAGATTTGTAGATGGTAGCAAGTAGTATTTATGTTGAGTCTAAATAGTTGTGCTTTCCTACTCACCTACATTCTCCTTTTGTAATAACTGTCCCTCTTGTCTTGAACAGTGCAGTGCCAAGTGTTCACCCTACTCATCGTCCAAGATTTCTTCTTCTACTACAGGCTTCTTTTTCTTGGGTGTAGTCATCACCTTGCAATATTTCACTTCATCATCCAATGGCCACTTGAAGTCCTGAGTACTTTATACTTGCACTTTTTGTCTGTCCCATCTAGCATCAGTGATGTTTTTGACATCAAGTAGGAACTTGTTGATATCAGTCTCTACTTTGAAGGCTTCATCTAATATTTTATTGAATCCCTCAATATCAACATCTGCTCCCAAGAGAAATGCTTCTTCACTAGGCATCTTGCTGTCAAACTCACTCTTCCAGGCATCTATAACCTTTACTTGGTCATCATCTCCTCTCAAGGAAGGAATAAACCTATTGAAATCATTTGAAAAGAGGGTCAATTTAACCTCTATCTAATTTAATTTTCCTTTAAAGAATGAGAGAGAAATATTACCTCTTTTGATCTCATCTCCCACTTCAGTTACTATCTCAAGAAAATATGGTCTTATGTCTTGCAAAGATGACAACTTCTCAAATAAATTTTCCCTAGAAGACCATTTAGTAAAATAAGGGTTCAGGATGGAAAGGTATCCCATTACCTCAGTATGCAATGATGGCAACTTATTGTATGTATTGACTACAACATTAGTTTTCTGCTTTAGAATCTCAATTCTATGCTGTAGTATGCCTTTTAATTTTTTCAAAGCAATTGCATTTCCCTTTTCTTCATCTACCCTTTGTTCGACAGCCTCTTCTGATTTAGGCTTATCTTCAATTTGCATTGGTGGTGGTTGTGCCAGTACATATACCACCTCAGGCTTTGCCTCCAATTCTTTTGTCAATGTCTTGATCATCTGATCTCACTGGTATAGTTGTATATGGAACATATCCCTGTCCTTAGACAATGCACTTGTTTCTTCCAACAAAGTACTATACCTTTCAGACAATTGCTTGGTCTTGTCTTCATTTAGTTGAGCCAAGTGTGTCATAATTTGGGAGATTTCTAAGTCCCCTGTATTTTGTACAGACCACACCATCTGATTTCCCACCATATTTTCTTGGATGTTTACTAATTGGGGCTTTTGGTCTTTTGGGCTTAGGCTCCACATTGCAAAAGCCTGAGATTTTGGGCTATACCCAAATCTTTTTATCATATCCCCCATCTGGACTTCACTAGCCATTTTGAGATCTGGCTGTTTCCTAATTTGGTCTATAATGAAGGCAGATGCTAAATCCCATCCTTCAGCCAATAATATTCCACTTCCTAGCACCATTTTCCTGGCATCCTCAGGTGAAATGTCTTCATTTTTAGGGTCATAATTCTGTAAAGCCACTAAGGCTTCATTTGTTATTGTTTCTTTCCCATCCACAGTCAATTGGGATCTGATCTGCTCTGTTTTATGCCATCTTAGGAAGTCTTTAAACTCCTCTATTTTAATAAAGATATCATCATCTAGGAATTTCTGTTGATGAAGCAACCTTTCATCAACATAGGCCTTGAGTGGTATCTCAACTTCATTTTCTAGGTCAGGTCACTGCTTCTTGCCTTGCCTAGTTGCTTTCCTTAGGTTATGGTTATATAACCTAGTGCCAGGTACTAAGGCCTTAGCCTTGTCTTTTTTCTTACTCTGTCCTTCCACTGAAGGCTGCCCTAATTCCAATTTCTGCCTTTTTACTGCAGGCTCTTCTACATCATCAGGCTGGGTAGCAACTGTCAAATCTATAATGTGACCCTCTGCTCCCTACAACTGTGGGATCTTAGCCATTTCTTGTTCTGAGGCTTGTTGTGGTGAGGGAGACATGGTAGGACATGCATAGTCACTGTCACTACAACTATCATACTCTGATTCTAAATGTTCAGGTGTCTGAGCACCTTTCTTGTCTAGGACTATATCCAGTTGCTCTATAAGTACATAATAGTTGTCTATCATGGCCTTAATTCTATCAAAATATGGGAGATCAGGGTAAAAACCTCTGAAAGACAACCCATTTCTCTTTATTTGCTTCTCTAGCTTCAGCAACTCTTGGATCCTCAGTCTTCTAATATGGATATCATCTTCATCCAAGATGTTCCTTGTTGCATCTTCTTGTATGCACTCACAATGGACATTTGTATTGGGGATGGTAGGTGTATACAATTTCCTAACCCCTACCATGAAACCTTCTGGATCAATGTACCTATAGGGGGCTAGCCCCATTCTGTATCTTTCCAACCACTGACCTACTTCATCAATGGCATTCTTGCCAATAGTAAAGTTGGAAATATTGAACTACCTAGGGGTTATAGTCCCCTTCTTGTGCGGTGCAAAGTGCTCATTATCTGTTAATAATAGCTACCGTATGAATTCCATTGTAGCCACTCTTGCAGGCACATGATATGGTAATAAATGAGGTGGGTGAATACACCCCTATACCCTGATAATGGTATAATTTTTCTCCAAGAAGAAATCACCCCAATTGTGTTTTCCAGGCCAATTATCTGTATAATCACAGGGCCTGAGAAGTTGTATGATCTTCAATGGGACTCTTGTTCTTCTTGTTCCCAGACTCTGCACCATTGGATACACAATCCATTTCTGAAAAGCATAGTAGTCACACTCCCTAGAAGTGTAATTCCAAACCCTCACCCAAAATTGGATAGGATTTGGTGTTGACTGGTAGAATCTTTTGGGAGTCAAATTATGGGCATCCATGATTACAAAATTGAAATATAAGAGCAGATGCAAAAGAACTGAATAGTGCAAGAATTTAGGCTCCTTCTCCTTTGGATTCTTTAGTCTTTTCTGGGTTGCAATGAAACCCTCATGCATTTCATCAATTATGTACTATATATAATCATAGCTGGTGCTTGAATGCACCTCTTGTAAGTCTAGCACCATCGTCAAGATGCCAGCATTGATTTTTTCTGCATCTCCATCTCTTCCTAACACTCTACACAGAGCATAAGAGTTATACTTAATGTAGAAGTGAAGATCCTTATAATAATATGGATTTGGCTTGGCCATAGGATCTAAGTACTTTTTCACTTCTTTCAACATATATTTCTGCAATAAGCCCTTAGCAATACCAGGCTTTGAACTATACCTCTTCTCCTACCTTGTCATGTCAATCTTAGTAGACATGGTGCTAAATAAGCCAAAAGCCTGCATGAATAAGTTCATATTCAAAATTAAAAGGGCATTGTCATCATCCCTTTTGATGGTCTTTCTCAAAGCATCATAGTGATTGGATAGGTCTAAAAATAGGTCTACATCTAAGAAGACATCAGGAACAAGTAACCTAGCCAAACCACAGGTCCAAGGGTTTGATACTGGGATAGGCTTATCATAATTTTTATAGAAATAATTGAAAAGGGAGAAACCTATTTTGCCTAGAGTCACAACATCTCAAATGTCCTTGTACTCATTAAGGAGAACATTGGCATTGGCCTTCTTATTCTGTGTTGAACCAGACAGGAGACGGAGAAACTCATCAGAGAAACTTGCCTTTCCTTTATGTTCCTCTTCACTTCCTCCACTTGTGGAAGCAACACTCATAGCCCCACTCATACTTGCAACACCCTGAATCTCTTTCTCTTAACTTATATTGAAACAAATCTAACACAGAGATTAACTAACCATCTTGCACAATTTCCTAAAATTCAGAACTCTTTGATCAACTCTGGAAATATTGCAACTTGAGAAAAATATCTCTTTTCTGAAAACTGAACAATTTGGGCTCTGAAAATTGAAAGCACGGTGAATGAAAATAAATGCACTATCAACTCCTTATATCTGTCATTCAGAGTACGCAGCTCATAATTCAGAAACATCAGTTCTGCCATTAATTCGACATGCTGTGAATTTGAACAAAAACCTAGGCATAGTTTCTGGGCTTGACAGGAAATCAAATTATGAAAAGTGAATCCTCAGAACAATCCAATCTAAATTCAAAAGAGCTAACATGTCACATTATGATTTGTTAACTGTCTTACATCTCAGCTACTCTTTTTTCACAGTAATCAAAACACAAGCCTGTGATTGGTCACTGAATGATTCATATTGTCACATCAAAAAACTGCCGCCGCTTTTTTAGATTTTGGAATCAGGCGAATGCACGACTGCATTAAGTCTCTTTGTCATGGGCCTCTATCACTAACCCATGGTTTCATCTCAAGACATGGCGATAATGTATTTTCCTACCTTTAGCTGACCCAAGTCATGATCTGGCGATCACGTGACCCAACTGAAATCATAGTCGCGCACAGTTAAGCTTAACTCATCATTCTTTCTGAGACCTTGTGACTAACTAGCTTGCTTAACCTTTAGGGTTATCTCCTTGTCGCTGAGTATTTAATTTTATCTCAAGAATATGTGACAATGCTTAGTCGCCCAATCGCAGGACATAAGTCCTGAGCATTTAACTTTACCATAACAGGTTATATGCGCCCTTTCTCCACTTCTTACAACTTCGCGACATACCTTAATCGCCAAGTCGGGAGGACTTTTTTCTTAGGGCACTTTTCTTCTCAGACTTTGTGACCACCGTCAGATCCTTTGATCTTTATATCCTATGACTGTCGCTTAATTGCCATATCTTCATGCATACCCTTAAATCTTTCTCCGACACCACGACTGAAAGGAAATTACCTAGTCTTATTGTCGCTGAGTCCATTTTCTGCTTCTGGCGACCATGCGATAATCTTTTAACATCCACTCACCTTATGACACATGTCACACAATCATTTGCTCACTTAATATGTAACAAATAACTGAGTCATCATCCTATTCTGGTGACATCCTGACTATACTTTACTGCAAACCTTAGACGGTTAGTCGCGTAGTCTCAGTTAAAATCTCTTAACCACTATTCTTTCACGAGACCTTGCGGCTAAAGGCTTTGCTTAACTGTTAACTTTGACTCATTTGGTGATAAAGCGACAAAAGGTAATCGCGAAGTCTAAAGACATTTTCATAATTGTTAAAAATATCCTGTGATCACCTGACTAAATAGTGGGTCCCTTCTGCATAAAGCTTATGATATAACTATCTTGCGACTACCCGACATAAAGGAATCGTTGAGTCTCAAAATGCCAAAGGAATATTCTGAAGTTGAACAAGACCACATGACAAAAGGAAAACATGAAGTCGGGAAGGCGTATGGAATATTTGTTCGGGGTAACGCGACGCGGTGACTTAAATTAAAACACATGCCTTAAGTGGATGAAAAAGTAACTTTGAAAAAGGAGCGCCATGACCTAGGGTTTAAATTTATCATTTAATACTTGGATAGCCTAAGGTTTTTAGGGTTTTGCAAATTTAGTTAGGTTTAGGCTTGAAAACCTAAAAACTTGACACAAGTAAGACCACAAGGAACAAGAGACAGTTGATTTGAAAACACCAGATCACAGAGAAAATGATAGGGAACCAGGAAAACTGCTAAAACAAGAAAAACAACCAACAGTGGCTCTGATGCAGATTGGCTAAACAAAGTTTATGACAAAGAACCACAGAATCTCTGGTTGCAGACCACCTTTACAACGGAGAAAAACCCTAAAATAGGAAGGGAAAAAAGTATAGAATTTACAAACAAGGGACAAGGAAAAGAACATATAATACATACTTACCTATGCACTTTGAACTTTACTCAAAGAAAGGCTTCAAAAACTGCCCATGCACAGGCAATTCAAAGAGATCTCCTTTCATGTTCTTCAACAAATATGAGTCTTTGCCAAATTTCTCTGCAATAATGAACGGGCCTAGCCATAAACACTCAAACTTATTATGCTTGCCTTTATCCTCTGATCTTGCATTCCATTGGAGAACTAAATCATCAATTTGAAAATTTCTCTTAGTAGCCCTCCTGTCAAATAGATATTTCATTTTTTGTTGTAACTTAACATTTTCTCTCTGACTATTTCTCCTCATTTCATCTAGTTCAATCAACTGCATCATTCTATTTTCCATACTGTCAGAGACATCTAAATGTTCCTCTTGAATGAATTGGAAAATAGGAAATAAATTTTTAATAGGCAGTCTCACTTGTAAACCATACACCAACTCAAAAGGAGATTGACCAGTTGCCTTCTTAAGTGTTATCCTATTAGCCCAAAAGGCTAATCTCAATTTTGTATGCCAAGTCCTTTTGTTTTTCTCCAGAGTCCTTTTCAATATTTTCAATATGCTTTTATTGTTGGACTCAGCTTGTCCATTGGCCTGTGGATGATATGGGGATGAATATGATATTGTAATCCCATACCCATCACAGAAACTTATCATTTCTTCTGATCTAAAACTCATAGCATTGTCCATTATTAATTTATTAGGCACTCCAAATCTAGTCAAAATATTTTTTAATAGGAATTCAGTAACCACCTTACTAGTTGCTTTCCTTGTGGGGATAGCCTCAATCCATTTAGTAAAATAATCTGTGGCAACTAAGATCCAACTATGCCCTGCACTGGACTTTTCTTGAAACTCACCAATAAAATCAATGCCCCATACAGCAAAAGGAGCTTTAGTAATCACCAAGTTGAGCAACAGAGCACCTGCAAATTTCAATTTATTGGAGAACTTCTGACATGGTTCACATTTCCTGACATGTGTATAAGTATCTTTAAACAGGGTAGGCCAATAATATCCTACCCTTAAAATCTTATGGGCAGTGGTCTTAGCAGAAAAATGACCTCCACACTCTCCTTCATGCATCTCAATTAAGATTTTCTCAGCTTGATATTTGTCAAGGCATAGTAATAGTACACTATTCTTATCTTTCCAAAACAAATTGCCTTGAATCAAAACATATCTTTGAGCTTGCAATTTCAAACTTCTCTTTTGATTATCAGACAAATAATCGGGACACTTAGCATTTTTGAGAAAGAAAACAATATCAGTGTAATATGGTTGCCTGTCTATACTGGTAATGGCTTGGTCATTTGCTTCTGTCTGATTTGATTGCACTAAATCCAGGTTCTCCTCTATCATAAGTTTGGCCAAGCTTTGACCTCTTACCAATTTGGTGATATTGATTTCCAGATTGAACTCTTGAATCCTTGTAATCCATTTGCATCTCTTACCAGTGACCTCTGACGGTGTGATGATATCTTTCACTGCTGAATGTGGAACATAGGCCTTCACCTTCGCACACACCAAGTAGGGCCTAAAAGACTTCACAGCCTTCACTAATGCATAGGATTTCTTTTCCATTATTTCATAATTGAGTTCTGAAGCTTGCAAGGATTTACTATAAAAGGCTATAGGATGTTCAAATCCTTGCTCATCTTTCTGAAGAAAAATTGCAGCAGTTGTGTGAAATGATGCAAATGAAAATAGGGAAAAAGGCTTAGTGTAATCTGGAGATTTCAATACTGGAGTTTCCTGCACTGCCTTCTTTATCCTTTCAAAAGCTTGTTGGGCCTCATCATTCCAAACAAACTTAGTATCCCTTTTTAGCAATTTCACAACGGGTTTCACAATTTCAGCAAAATTGACTACAAATCTCTTGACAAAATTAATCTTTCCTAAGAAATATTGTACACCTTTTAAGTTTTTTGGAGCAACTAATTTCTGAATTACCTCTACCCTCTCAGGATCTATTCTTACCCCTTCTCTGGACACTATATGTCCAAGCAACTTTCCCTCTTTAACTGCAAAGTGACATTTCTTAGGGTTTAATGAAACACCATATTCTAACGCTTTATTAAAGATTTTACCCAAATGGTCACAATGATCATTAGCCCTCTTAGAATATGCAGTTAAGTCATCCTGGTAAACAACCATGAATAAATCAATAAACTCTTTGAAAGCAACATCCATGGCTCTCTGAAAAGTTGCACCTGCATTTATCAGACCAAAAGGCATTCTGATATAAACATATGTTCCCCAAGGAGTAG
>MU226169.1:6381734-6409800 GCA_018584345.1 Thuja plicata
AGCCATTAGCTAGGCTTCTAAACCATTCTCTTGCATCTTCAACCAGGGACTGAACAAATAGCTTCATTAGTACATCTTCATGGGTGATATTCAAGTCATCAACAAAGTCAATAAATTTCCTTAAGTGCATCTCACAAGAAATCACATTATTACCAGCAAACTTTGGGAGCTTTTCTCATATATCACCCACATCTTTAGGAAAGGCATTAGGGTATCCAGGGATACCAACAAAATCAAATTGCTTGTACCTCTCATTATGTAGTGGTTTCCTTTGAAAAGTATCATCTTCTTTAGTCATAGTAGCTTTTCCTCTAGAAGATGTATTATTCTCTGGTCCAGAAAAATAATATTTTGAAGATTGTAAAAAGTCTATCTTCTTTTTCATTTCAATTGTAGCAGCTTCCATTTGGGCTTTTTCCAACATTTTTTCCATGGTTTCTTTTTCAATTCTCAGTTTCTCTAAATCAAGTTCTAATTTGGTCATTTGTTCAACCATAGGCTTCTGAAATTTAGGTTCTTGATCTCTATGTTCACCCATCTTCTGTTTACCCTTATTTATTTTTAAAATGGAAGCTTTATGAGTGAATGGTATTTCTTTATCTTTCTGAGGCTTCTCTATCTCTTTCATAGTTTGGTGTTTTGGAAATCTTTTTCTACTATTATCAAGAGCCTTATGATCTTTTCTTTGCTTTCTTATTTCTCTTTCCTTTTTCATTTGTTGAACTAAAGCAAGTTGCTTCAAAATAAACTTCTCTTCATTGGCTAGCATATCAGAAGGGGCATCTTCTGAATTTAAACTAGGTGTAGTAATCTCTTCTCTTTCATTTGAAGTAGAAGTGAGTGTGGGTGTATCTAATACCTTTTTAGCAGCCTCCTCATAGTTTGAAGTGTTTCCATCATGAGAGTGCTGAACAATATTCCTATCATTTCTAATATTTGTTTCTTCACCTTTTAAAGGAGTTTCATCCATATCAACCTGATTTTTCTTTTTCCTCCAAGAGGCTCCAACTCTTGAGGTTGATGGAATCCCTTCATACAACACTTTTTCTAGGTCAGTTCTTACTCTTGACCTAGTATTCATTCTGTAAGACATTTATTAATTTTGCACTGATCACAGAGATTTTCCTTTTAGAGTCGCCACCCAATAAATTGGGATGAATGAATAGCTATGAAGGGATAATATGACAATAACAACCGGGATTTTGTAAAACTTTAAATCTTAACACACCAGAGATTTCTGAATACTTCTTCAAGACTTTACAATCTCTTTCCCCATCAGAGTCACCAATTTGTTAGGGATTTTTCTTGTATGAATCACAGTGCTTGAAATGACTACTTGAACACCATGCCTTCTAATACTGATTCAGAGACAAGAAAATCCTAATTACTAAGGAATGGATAAGGTCCTTCTTCATTTTTGAGTTCCACATATACTCAGGCAGGTTTTACCTCTTATGATAACTGTTTACATAGTATGTTATAGTGTGGACACTGATTTGCTAGGTATCTTTATTAAACCAACTTATAAATCACCCTGAAAATGACCAAGCATAACCAAATGCAAGATTTAACCATACAAACCATGATCTTAAATATAGTCAAAACTAGTGATATAAGGACTTTCATCCTTCTTCCTTTTGATGTAGGAGGGATAACCTAATGATTCACTCTCCAAGGAATCACTAAAATGGACATTGTTCTGCTGACATAGGTCCTTACTGAGTCCAATTTGTTTATTCTTAGTAACCAAAATATTTTGATTAAATTGGTTTTGATACCTTGAAATAACTTGGAGAAAGATAGGTTATCAGACTAACTTCTGGACCAGTGCCTATCCTTTGGGCTATAGAGTCAAATAAGCTAAGATTTCATAAAAAAAAAATACAATAGGTTGCCTTACAACCCATATGCAATTCAGATAAGTTGCCTTACAAGTTACCCTGTCACCTCAAAACTATTGTATCAAATCCTTAAACAAAGCAGTATGCTCCCTGAAACTACTCACAAAACTTAGTTCTTTCCTTAAAAGAAACTTGCAAGTAATCAGATAGTTACCTAATAACCAAAGTGCTTCAGAATACCTTGTAAAATTAAAATAAAAGAGCATACACAGAGAATAAAGAGACAACAATGGAAGAGAGTAAAATTGCACCATATATTATTTATATGATCTAGGGTTCCAAACATGAAAGATTATACAACCTCAAAAGAGAGACAAAAGTTCAAAACATCTGAGCTCTGTAATATATTCTCTCTTTTCCAAAAAACTCCAACATCCAAGACCTTTTACAATTACAAATCTTTTGCTATATATAGGTTTTTTGACCATCTTGGAATCTCTTAAGGATGCAACAAGCTTCGGATGGTCATAGAAAACCTAACCCTAAACTTACAAGAGAGACAAAAAGAAAGAGAGAGAAGAAGCGGTGAAAGGACCACATCAAAAAGATAGAAATAGATATTTCTTATTCTTCTCTCGATCTGGCGACTGCAATCAGATTTGTAGATGGTAGCTGGTAGTATTTATGTTGATTCCGGATAGTTGTGCTTGCCTACTCACCTACATTCTCCTTTTGTAATAACTGTCCCTCTTGTCTTGAACAGTGCAGTGCCAAGTGTTTACCCTACTCATCGTCCAAGATTTCTTCTTCTACTACAGGCTTCTCTTTCTTGGGTGTAGTCATCACCTCCCAAGATTTCACTTCATCGTCCGATGCCCACTTGAAGTCCTGATTACTTTGTACTTGCACCTTTTGTCTGTCCCATCTAGCATCAGTGATGTTTTTGACATCAAGTAGTAACTTGTTGATATCAGTCTCTGCTTTGAAGGATTCATCCAATATTTTATTGAATCCCTCAATATCAACATCTTCTCCCAAGAGAAATGCTTCTTCAATAGGCATCTTGCTGTCAAACTCACTCTTTCAGGCATCTATAAACTTTACTTGGTCATCATCTCCTCTCAAGGAAGGAATAAACCTATTGAAATCATTTGAAAAGAGGCTCAATTTAACCTCTATCCAATTTAATTTTCCTTTAAAGAATGAGAGAGCAATATTAACTCTTTTGATCTCATCTCCCACTTCAGTTACTATCTCAGGAAAATTTGGTCTTATGTCTTGCAAAGATGACAACTTCTCAAATAAATTTTCCCTAGCAGACCATTTAGTAAAATAAGGGTTTAGGATGGAAAGGTATCCCATTACCTCAGTATGCAATGATGGAAACTTATTGTATGTATTCACTACAACATCATTTTTCTCCTTTAGAATCTCAATTCTATGTTGTAGTATGCCTTTTAATGCCTTCAAAGCAATTGCATTTCCCTTTTCTTCATCTACCCTTTGTTCCACAACCTCTTTTGATTTAGGCTTATCTTCAATTTGCATTGGGGGTGGTTGTGCTAGTACATATACCACCTCAGGCTTTACCTCCAAATATTCTGTTAATGTCTTGATCATCTGATCTCTCTGGTACAGTTGTATATGGCACATATCCCTGTCCTTAGACAATGCACTTGTTTCTTCCAAAAAAGTACTATAACTTTCAAAAAATTGTTTGGTCTTTTCTTCATTTAGTTGAGCCCAGTGTGTCATAATTTGGGAGATTTCTAAGTCCCCTATATTTTGTACAGACCACACCATCTGATTTTCCACCATATTTTCTTGGATGTTTACTAATTGGGGCTTTTGGTCTTTTGGGCTTAGGCTCCACATTGCAAAAGCCTGAGATTTTGGGCTATACCTAAATCCTTTTATCATATCCCCCATTTGGACTTCACTAGCCATTTTGAGATTTGGATGTTTCCTAATTTGGTCTATAATAAAGGCATATGCTAAATCCCATCCTTCATCCAATAATATTCCACTTCCCAGCACCATTTTCTTGGCATCCTTAGGTGAAATGTCTTCATTTTCAGGGTCATAATTCTGTAAAGCCACTAGGGCTTCATTTGTTATTGTTTCTTTCCCATCCACAGTCAATTGGGATCTAAGCTGCTCTATTTTATGTCATCTTAGGAAGTCTTTAAACTCCTCTATTTTAATAAATCTATCATCATCAAGGAATTTATGTTGATCAACACAGGCCTTGAGTGGTCTCTCAACTTCATCTTCTAGGTCAGGCCGCTACTTCTTGCCTTGCCTGATTGCTTTCCTTAGGTTATGGTCATATAACCTAGTGCCAGATACTAAGGCCTTAGCCTTGTCTTTTTTATTACTCTATCCTTCCACTAAAGGCTACCCTAATTCCAATTTCTGTCTTTTTGCAGCAGGCTCTTCTACATCATCAGGCTGGGTAGCAACTGTCAAATCTATAATGTGACCCTCTGCTCCCTACAACTGTGGGATCTCAGCCATTTCTTGTTCTGAGGCTTGTTGTGGTGAGGGAGACATGGTAGGACATGCATAGTCACTGTCACTACCACTATCATACTCTGATTCTGAATGTTCAGGTGTCTAAGCACATTTCTTATCTAGGATTGTATCCAGTTTCTCTATAAGCACATAGTAGTTGTCTATCATGGCCTTAATTCTATCAAAATATGGGAGATTAGGGTAAAAACCTCTGAAAGACAACCCATTTCTCTTTATTTCCTTCTCCAGCTTCAGCAACTCCTGGATCCTTAGTCTTCTAATATGGATATCATCTTCATCGAAGATGTTCCTTGTTGCATCTTCTTTTATGCACTCACAATGGACATTTGTATTGGGGATGGTAGGTGTATACAATTTCCTAACCCCTACCATGAAACCTTCTGGATCAATGTACCTATAGGGCACTGCCCCCATTCTGTATCTTTCCAACCACTGACCTACTTCACCAATGGCATTCTTGCCAATAGTAAAGTTGGAAATCTTGAACTGCCTAGGGGTTATAGTCCCCTTCTTGTGCGGTGCAAAGTGCTCATTATCTGTTAATAATAGCTACCATATGAATTCCATTGCAACCACTCTTGCAGGCACATGATATGGTAATAAATGAGGTGGGTGAATACACCAATATACCCTGATAATGGTATAATTCTCCTCCAAGAAGAAATCACCCCAATTGTGTTTCCCAGGCCAATTATCTGTATAATCATAGGGCCTAAGCAGTTGTATGATCTTCAATGGGACTCTTGTTCTACTTGTTCCCAGACTCTGCACCATTGGATACACAATCCAATTCTGCAAAGCACAGTAGTCACACTCCCTAGAAGTGTAATTCCAAACCCTCACCCAAAATTGGATAGGATTTGGTGCTGACTGGTAGAATCTTTGGGGAGTCAAATTATGGACATCCATGATTACAAAATTGAAATATAAGAGGAGATGCATAAGAACTAAATAGTGCAAGAATTTAGGCTCCTTCTCCTTTGGATTCTTTAGTTTTTTCTGGGTTGCAATGAAACCCTCATGCATTTCATCAATTATGTACTATATATAATCATAGCTGGTGCTTGAATGCACCTCTTGTAAGTCTAGCACCATCATCAGGATGCCAGCATTGATTTTTTCTGCATCTCTATCTCTTCCTAACACTCTACATAGAGCATAAGAGTTATATTTAATGTAGAAGTGAAGATCCTTATAATAATATGGATTTGGCTCAGTCATAGGATCTAAGTACTTTTTCACTTCTTTCAACATATGTTTCTGTAATAAGCCCTTAGCAATACCGGGCTTTGAACTATACCTCTTCTCCTGCCTTGTCATGTTAATCTTAGTAGACATGGTGCTAAATAAGCCAAAAGACTGCATGAATGAGTTCCTACTCAAAATTAAAAGGGCAGTGCCATCATCCCTTTTGATGGTCTTTATAAAAACATCATAGTGATTGGCTAGGTCTAAAAATAGGTCTACATCTAAGAAGACATCAGGAACAAGTAACCTAGCCAAACCACAGGTCCAAGGGTTTGATACTGGGATAGGCTTATCAGAATTTTTATAAAAATAATTAAAAAGGGAGAAACATGTTGTGCCTGGAGTCACAGCATCTCGAATGTCCTTTTACTCATCAAGGAGAACATTGGCATTGGCTTTCTTATTCTGTGTTTAACCAGGCAGGAGACGGAGAATATCATCAGAGAAACTTGCCTTTCCTTTCTATTCCTCTTCACTTCCTCGACTTGTGGAAGTAATAATCATATCCCCGCTCATAATTGCAACACTCTGAATCTCTTTCTCTTAACCAATATTGAAACAAATCTAACACAGAGATTAACTAATCATCTTGCACAATTTCTTAAAATTCAAAACTCTTTGATCAACTCTGGAAATATTGCAACATGAGCAAAATATCTCTTTTCTGAAAACTTAACAATTTGGGCTCTGAAAAATGAAAGAACAGTGAATGAAAATGAATGCAATATCAACTCCTTATAGCCATCATTCAGAGTACACAACTCATGGAAACATCAGTTCTGCCATTAATTTGACATGCTGTGAATTTGAACAAAAACCTAGCCGTAGTTTCTGAGCTTGGCAGGAAATCAAATTTTGAAAAGTGAATCCTCGGAACAATCCAATCCGCATTCAAAAGAGCTGACATGTCACATTATGATTCGTTAATTGTCTTACATCTCAGCTACTCTTTTTTCACAGTAATCAAAATACAAGCCTGTGATTGGTCACTGAATGATTCATATTGTCACATCAAAAAATTGCCGCCGCTTTTTTAGATTTTGGAATCAGGCGACTGCGCGACTGTATTAAGTCTCTTTATCGCAGGCCTCTGTCACTAACCCATGGTTTCATCTCAAGACATGGTGACAATGGATTTTCCTACCTTTAGCTGACCCAAGTCACGATTTGGCGATCACGTGACCCAACTGAAATCATAGTCACGCACAGTTAAGCTTAACTCATCATTCTTTCTGAGACCTTGTGACTAACTATCTTTCTTAACCTTTATGGTTATCTCCTTGTCACTGAGTGTTTAATTTTATCTCAAGACTATCTAACAATGCTTAGTCACCCAATCGCGGGATATAAGTCCTGAGCATTTAACTTTACCATAACAGGTTATATGCGCCCTTTCTCCACTTCTGATGACTTTGCGACATACCTTAATTGCCAAGTCAGGAGGAATTTTTTCTTAGGGAACTTTTCTTCTCAGACTTTGTGACCACCGTTAGATCCTCTGATCTTTATATCTTACGGTCGTTACTTAATCACCATATGTTCATGCATACCCTTAAATCTTTCTCAAACACCGCGGCTGAAAGGAAATTACCTAGTCTTGTTGTCGCTGAGTCCGTTTTCTGCTTCTGGCAACCATACGATAATATTTTAACATCCACTCGCCTTATGACACATGTCACACAATCATTTTCTCACTTAATGTGTAATAGAGAACTGAGTCATCATCCTATTTTGCTGACATCCTGACTATACTTTACTGCAAAACTTAGATGGTTAGTCGCGTAGTCTCAGTTAAAATCTCTTAACTACTATTCTTTCACGAGACCTCACAACTGAAGGCTTCTCTTAACTGTTAACTTTGACTCATTTGGTGATAAAGTGACAAAAGGTAATCGCGAAGTCTGAAGACATTTTTATAACTGTTAAAAATCTCCTGTGATCACCCAACTAAATAGTGGGTCCCTTCTGCATAAAGCTTATGATATAACTATCTTGCGACTACCTGACATAAAGGAATCACTGAGTCTCAGAATGCCAAAGGAATATTCTAAAGTTGAACAAGACCACGTGACAAAAGGAAAATGCAAAGTCGGGAAGGCGTATGGAATATTCGTTTGGGGTAACGTGACGCGGCGACTTAAATTAAAACACATGCCTTAAGTGGATGAAAAAGTAACTTTGAAAAAGAAGCGCCATGACCTAGGGTTTACATTTATCATTTAATACTTTGATAGCCTAGGTTTTTTAGGGTTTTGTAAATTTATTTAGGTTTAGGCTTGAAAACCTGAAAACTTGACACAGGTAAGACCACAAGGAACAAGAGACAGTTGATTTGAAAACACCAGATCACAGAGAAAAGGACAGGGAACCAGGAAAACTTCTAAAACAAGAAAAACAACCAACAGGAGGAGAGCTATTTCTACCACCAACATGCATATTGTTGAATTGATCATTTTTTTGTTGGGCCAAGAGTCTATCTTGCTCTTCTTGGTAGGCCTTCCTTTCCATTTCCAACAAAGTTTTTCTCTCCAACTCTAGGACTCTAAATTCCTCTTCCTTTTTATCTTGTCCAACTAGGAAGGCTTTCTTTTCACGGTCAATTCTCTCAAGTCTTTCACTCATGTATCTTGAAGGAATTTTGGGTGGTGAACTTGGTCCTGAGTGTCTGAACTAGTCATTGGTATATGTTGTGTTCACCCAAGTATCATAAGGCTCATCATTTTGGTTGTCATGATGCAATTGTCCTTCTTGATAGGCTCATCGCATTTTTCTTTCATCCCTTTGGTGTGCATCCATATATCTAGTTGAGATAAGGGGTGAGAATGATCGATGTCCATGAGAGGAATGGCCAACTGGAATGAAATCTCTATGTTTCTCAAATATATTGTCAAGGCATTTATCCATATACTCCCTATCTCATCGAGTCAATGTGTAACTCATATCCATATTTGAATGAGATGATGCTAAGGGCGTACTCAACTCACTAAGGTGACTGTTGGAGTCAAACCAAACTTTAGAATTGTTCCTAAGTGATTGATCAAATATGGGCACTTTTCCCTTACATTTTTGGCGAGTTTGAACTAAGGGTAATTGGTTAAAAACAAATTGAGGTTGCTTTCCTTGATTTACTTGATATCTTGTTGTAAATGGCATGAAATAAAAGGTACTAGGTGATAGTATTACCCTAAGAAATGTTGGTACCAAACTAGCATAGTAAAAGCACTCACTTGTCCAAAAGAGAGGTGATAAGATAGAATTTAGCAAGAGGTATAAACCAACAATGCCATAGAGGTTCCCAATAAATAGGTGAATACCCTAACACATATGGATCAAGAGGATTATTTACCTAAGTTATATTGATTAAATTTGAATTTTGTATGGAAGTGAATGGACAAGAGATTACTAAGACTCTCCAAGTGTGTTATCAAAGGATCTAAAGGTTTATCTTCTCAACAATGACAGTTTATAGCTGACAAACTCCAAGCAAGTTTACTTGTGAAAACAAAGATGACTAGTTCAAGAGGTAAAAACACAAGAATCCAAAGTGTAAACAAGCTTCTAATAGTGGGGTAAGTGACCTAATCTAATCTAGATCAACCCAGGAAGACTGAAAATGACAGGATAGCAAAAATGAGAAAGTTGATAGTTTGATAGTTAAGAATGCATTTTTGTTGATCATTTTGGTGTTTGTATTAATGTTTGGGTGGATGTTTTGATCCTTCACTCACGCAAGAAAAATCAAGTAGTTTTTTTGGTGTAAAAGAAACAATCACATCATAACCTAGGTAGGCCAAGATAATATCTGTTGAATTCCCACTTGAACCAAAGTTTAGCCATGCTTACTCATAGCGAACAACTTTGAAGCTTGGAGGCACAGGCTCGTCCTTACATGTGCACTCACTTCTTAGGCACACCAAGCTTAGAATCCCAAGATAATTTCTTCTCAAAGGATTGTTGTCTCTACTAAGAGCCATGAAAATGTGGGACATCTTAGTCGGTCTCTGACCTTCCGTGCCAACAAATAGAGGGTTTTTTTGTCACTAAAGCAAAGTTTGTAGTCAAGGCATCCATTCAGGTGATTGTGATGAAGTCATTTTCTCAATTAAGGGGGCTCTCCCAATCCTTTCAAAGCAAGGTTTTCACCTTAATAATGTAGGGAATTTAATGCGCCACTAGGGTACTAAAGGAGATTTTGGTTGCCACAATAAATTCACACCTATCCACTATGAGACTAATCACAATGACATTTTTTATATACCGGTTCAGAAGGGATTGGATTTAGCATGTTACCAGTTGGGCAATCTTCTCTCACTGGCTCTATTAAAGCACTCGGGAGGTAGCCACGCTAAAAAAATTATATGAGTTTCTCTTACACCCAAGATCCACAATGGTAAGGGGAGAGGATATGTTCATATAATTCTTAGGATTATAATCTCAAAGACACTTCAAACACATAAGAAAATGACAATATTGTTTCTGGATTTCTAATCATCCCAAAAGGGCGAGAGCATAGTTTCCTGACATTATTGTCATTCCTAAAAAATACCAAATAGAAGTTCATTTTAAAATTCTTACATGCGGGTTCCTATTTTAATAAAACAAAACAAAATGCAAGGACAATGTTTAGCGTGCTATCGATCAACGCAACCTGGAAGATGATTCATTAATAGTCTTTGTTTGAGTCTTCTTTTTCAACGTCCTTCAAACAACTGTTAGGTTGTAATCAAAGCTAAGCATCAAGGACAACAAAGCTAAATATTGGTCAGCTTTAAAAAATTAGAAAATCAAAAATTTGATTGCATATTCAGAAAGTAGATAAAAAATCACGCACTTTAAAAAAAAATTGCACTAAAACATGTTACTGTATGAGCCCGTACGAGGCTTTGGAAGATGCAAAACAAAGGATTAGACAACTATAGTGATCAAAACCTGCAATTTTTGATAAATTCATGTCTCAAATCAAGAAATTAAAAATAACCTAGAAATTTTCAGACAATTCTACCAAAAATAAAAAAAAATTGCACTCAATTTGGACCTAAAATGAGCAAGATATGATCGTTTGAAGTTAGACTGCAATTTCAAAAACTCCAATGGTGAAGACAAAGACTTTTCAAACCCTGCTAATGTCAGCAGACTATGGCATTAAAATTGACGAGCTGGGGGCCGTTATAGAAGACCCAAATTTTGATTGTCATATGGCCGTCAAATTTAACATAGTAAACAAAATTGATTTTTGATTTTTGATTTTTTTAAAATTTTCATAATTTTTTTTTTCAAAAATCTGCCTTGGGCTGCATGCAGACATGATCTGAAATTTGCCTTGATTTTTGTGCAAGCTTGGTTGGGCAAAAATATTTACCACAGATTTGACTTTCGTAAAATATGGGCAAGTTTATAGTCATTTTCAACCAAAACGGTGATCCAGACATGATGGTTGGGTTAGATTTGGCTCAAAATGAGATATTTAATGACACTAAGAGAATAATAGACAGAAAATAGAAGGAATGTTAGAATGTGATGATAGAAATAGATGTTTTGCTCCACAGTGGGTGCCAAAAATGTGTGCTAAAAATATGTCACACTTCTATGAATCATTATATCCAAGATCACTCAAGAATGATGTCTCAAATGGTGACTCATAGCTCTCTATTCATGGAGTGAAAAGGTGTGTGATGGAGGCCCTCAGATTGACCTAGTTTGTGCCCCTGCAAGTACACTATAAAATGAGAGATTCTATATGATAATGCATGATTTTTTCTATATGATAATGTAATTAATCTATATGATAACAATGCATGATCATTCTATGAAAGGAAATACAAATGCAAAATTAATCTATGAAAGAAAATATGAGTTTAATCTAAAATGCAAATGCAAAATTAATCTAAGTGAATTGCCATGAATGCATGAGAGAAGAAGACAAGAAGAGAGAAGTTGCAATATCCAAACTCAAGTGCTCAAATTCTCCTTCAAAATTGCTCTCCAATCCTACAACATAACAATAAACTAAAGAATGTGCGTGTTTTTTTTGTTTATTATTCAAATAAGATGGAGAGACTTCCTTATAAAGAGAAATGGACTGGGGAGATTTAGAGGTAAAAAAAAGGAAAATATAGCAATGGTGAAGATTAAATCTTGGTTGATCCATGTGCTTTAAATATTCAAAAGGCAAGATCAAAGGGCTATGATTAAGATGCAAAAAGCCCACCACTTAGGAAGATGTAGAGAAAAAAAGATGTTTTATTTATTTTTTATTTGATTTATTTCTTTTTTTTATCAAAAAGAGAGCTTTAAGTGGGGATTTTATTTATTTAAAAGAGGAATTTTCTTTTAATTAAATAAGATAAGATTATTTAATTAAAAGATGGATATTAATTAAATAAGATTAAATCATTTAATTAAAAAGGGATATTTTAATTAAATAAGATTATTTCATTTAATAAAAAGAGATGTTTTCTTTTAATTAAATAATATTATTGAAAAAATCATCAAACCTTAGGAAATATTGAAATAATTAAGTTAATTACGATTTGATCAAGGAAATTGATTTGAATTGAAAATGTTGCAAAGCATTGATTAAGGAATTTGATAAATTGATTCTGGAAATTTGATAAATTGAAGAATGGGGGCCCATATTCTAGACGACCATTTTAGGGTGCATACAGTACCAAGATTAGATGATAAGAATGTCATCGATACAAAATGGATATTCAAGAATAAGTTGAATGAGAATGGAGAAGTCACCAAAAATAAAGCAAGACTAGTATGCAAGGGGTATGTACAAGAAGAAGAGATTGACTATGGAGAGACCTTTGCACTCATTGCTAGGCTAGAAGGAGTGAGAATATTGTTTTTTTATGCTGCATATAAAGGCTTCAAGGTATACCAAATGGATGTCAAATATGCATTCCTAAATGGAATACTTGAGCAAGAGGTATACATTGAGCAAACATAAGGGTTTGTTGATCCAGACAAGAGGAACATAGTATATAGATTACAAAAAGCCCTGTATGGATTGAAACAAGCACCCTAAGCCTGGTATGAAAGACTTGATTCCTATCTTATAAGTATTGGATTTGTAAGGACTAGTGAAAATATTAATCTTTATTTGAAGGAAGATATAGATGCTAACATTTTGATTGCTGAGATATTTGTTGATGACATCATATTTAGAGGCAATGATATACTATGAAAATCATTTGCAAATGAAATGAGAAAGGAATTTGAGATGTCTATGTTTGGAGAGATCAAGTTCTTTCTTGGTCTACAAATAATTCAACAAGATGAAGGTATTTTCATTACACAATCCAAGTACATCAAGGAAGTACTAAAAATATTCAAGATGGAAGAGTCCAAACCAGTTGGAACATAGATGGCTACTGGATGCAAACTAAAAAAAGAGGACAAGTCATCAAAGGTAAATCAGACTTTGTATAGATCAATGATTGGAAAACTCATGTACGTTGTACATACTAGACCAGATATTGCACATGGAGTAGGAATTGTTGCAAGATTTTCTGCTAATCCTAGGGAATCACATATGACTGTTATAAAAAGAATCCTAAGATATCTGAAGAATACCAAGGAATATGGCTTATGGTATAGAAGAGAAGGAAAATTTGAAATTAAGTTCTTTACCGATGCTGATTGGGCTATAAATATTGATGACTGGAAGAGAACAACTGGAGGAGCATTCTTTATGGGTGACATACTTCTCACATGGATCAACAAGAAGCAAGGATGCATCTCTCAGTCTACTGTAGAGGCAGAGTATGTTGCTGCTGCTACAAACTACTCAAATATTGCATAGATCAAACAGTTACTGGAAGGTATGCATATGCAAATTCTAGAACCAGTAATCATTTATCGTGACAATACAAGTGCAATAAACATTTCCAGGAATCTAGTTATGCATGCTAAAACAAAGCATATTGCCATCAAGTATCATTATTTGAGAGAACAAGTTCAGGAAAAGGAAGGGATTCTTGAGTATGTGCAATCTAAAGAATAATTGGAAGATATCTTCACCAAGCCACTTCCTAAGGATGCATTTGAATACTTGAGAAAGAGACTAGGAGTCAGACCCTTGTCTATCAATCATTAAGATGACTAGGAGGCTACATCAGCCTGCATACTATCAGAATATCATTCATGTTGATGCAAGAAGAGAGATGAACTTCAAAGCTACAACTATACATAGCAAGGTATTTTTCTACTCTAAGCACCAGAGCTATTACCGATGGATTGGGAAATTCAAGGAATATATTATGGATAGAAAGGATCCTTTTAACATTACTATCAAATATCTGTTTGAAAAGATGTTTGTTTGACATTGTTTTCAAAGGGAGAGAGATATCTCATTATCATACTGATAAAGGGAGAGATTATATCCATCAAAGTATCCAAAGGGAGAGATGCAATAAAAAAGGGAGAGTACATACAAAAGAAATATAGAATTAATGACAAGAGACATCAAAAGAAAAGAGAACAATCAAAGGGAGAGAATTTGACACAAGAGGAGAACACATCACATCAAAGAAAGAAAGACACTACATATATCCAATGAAGGGGTTGAAGATAGATAGAAAGCTGCAAGAATTAAATCTCAGCTATTTGAGCTTACCAAAATCCATACATTTGTAATAGTTACATTAGGAAAGCTTGATGAAATTGTATATTGCATATTGTATTAGCAATAGTATAGTCTGATAATGTAGTATGTTTCCATCAATGTGAAAGGGAGAGATTGATGACATGTAACTGACTGAATGTTTGAAGATGTTAATTTAATGATCATGCAAGGCATTAAATCATTTAATGTATTGTATTGTCATTGATGTCAACTTAATATAATCTGTATGGTCATGGAAACACTGCCAAGGACTTCAAAGAACTGATGAATCAAGGCTATGCTATCAGTAATGCATACAAGTAAATTATTCACTAAGTGATTGTATACACCGATGGAGTGCACACTGATAGACAGAGTAAAAGAGAAAAGTCACAATGTTACTCAACGAGAAAATTCATAGCATTACCAATGAGAAAAGTTACAGTGTCGACCAAAGAGAAAAACACGGTGTAACCCGGTGAGCAAAATTACTATATTGCCTGACGGAAAATTCAAGGATGGAGATCCCTATGACAACTGAAGTAACACAGGTGGAACAGTCAGTTATCACCGATGAATAACTAAAGAGTTGACTAACATAATAGAGAGGTCAGGAAATGACAAAATGCTTAGCTGTCAAGAGCTAAAGATAGACTTGACAGATACTTATCATTTGATTTAATCATCCAGATAAAGCTAGAGATAAGTAATTGATTTAAAGATTATTTTTCTAGTTGGCAAAAAGATCTCTTTGAGATTAAACTAGAGTTTTCTTTAAATCTATTGGCGAGAATTATGGAACACGCCAAGAATCAAGAAAGACAAGAAAATAGGAAATCATGTCTATATAGAGACAAACACATTTCATTATGAATTGTGGGGTGAACTAGAGAAAAGAGGAAAGCTATTAAAGAAAATCTAGAGGAGAAGAAAGTCTTCTTTCAGTCCTGATCAACAAGCTAGAGGGAAGAGCTAGATTCTTTAGACACTAACGAACAGTGAGACAACATCATAGAGTAGAATAATGTAGAGCAAAGGTATAATTGATTATATTGATCAGAGAGATAATGCACTTACAATAGATCTAAAAAATCTATAATTGATTTGTATGTATGATAAGATCATTAGTGTTTTAGTTTAACCATTGAAGCATCAAGTCTCTTAACTGGGTAGGACTTAAAAGTCTTTTAAAATTGAGATACATCCCAACGAGTATCAAAAAGTTTGATCATGAAAGTAGCATTAGATATGCCTGATACCTATTGACAGGCCAAGTGGATGTTTAATCAAGGATGGTATCAATAGGTGCTAGATTCTAGGTGACAAACTATGTTTTAAATCCTCTAACAAGGTCACACCTAACAGTGTATTTGTAACCTTCAACAGGGTTGGCTCTTAACAGGGCTCACTTCAGAAGAGTGAAAATTTGGGGTACCGGTCCAAGTGGTTTTTCCCTTAATAGGGTTTCCATGTTAAAAATTCATGTGTTATGTGTTTATGTTTCATTACTTTACTATTTTACATTTCACATATGCAATTCTGGATTGATCGGTATACTCTGCATATTTACTATGTTTCAGTAAATAGTTGACTGCTTATTGGTAAATATGCAGAAGAAGGTTTAACAAATAAATCTAACAAGTAGTAAATTGATATAAGTATTTCAAGGAATTCATCTTGTAGGACAGAATATAACTAGAGGCATAATCTATGGTTATAAGTTTTAAGGGTTGATTTAAGGATTAATTTTTGAGGCCACTGATTCACCCCCTGCCCCTCTCAGTTATTACTAACAAGTTACTAGACTAGAGCATACATCTCTAGGTCATAAGAAGAATATTTATTCTTAGCTTCACTTAGTTTCTCACAGTGGAAGGCCACTGGTCTTCCCTCTTGGATTAAGATAACTCCAATTGCCACATTGCTTGCATCACACTCCACTATAAACAACTTTTCAAAACTTGGCAAGACCAAAATTGGTTGGGTTGCAATCTTCTTTTTCAGTAGCTCAAAACCACGGTTAGCTTTTTCATCCCAAATAAACTTGGTCTTCATGCCTCCTTTAATAGTGTCTAACATAGGAGAACAAATTGCACTAAATTGCTTAATAAACTTTCTATAGTACTCTGCTAGGCCATGAAATCTTCTTACCTCAATGCTTGTTCTTGGAGTAGGCCAGCTGATGATGGCCTCCAATTTTCTAGGCTACATCTTTAGGTTGCCCTGAGATATCACAAAACCAAGGTACACCAACTCTTTCTTGATGATCTCACACTTTTATAAGTTTATCATCAACTTCTACTCCTGGAGCTTCTTAAAAACTAGTTCAAGGTGTTTGAGGTGCTCTTCACTTGTCTTACTATAGATGAGTATATCATCTAAGTAGACCACTATAAAATTTCCATTGTACTCTTTGAGAACCTCATTAGTCAACCTCATGAATGTTGATGGGGCATTCGACAACCCAAATATCATGACAAGACACTCATATAGTCCTTATATAGTCTTGAAGGTTGTTTTCCACTCATCCCTTTCATTTACTCTGATTTGATGATAGCCACACTTTAGGTATATCTTTATAAATTACCTTGGTCCTATAGATACCCATTAAGTCTTCTATCCTAGTGATAGGGAACCTATACCTAATGGTGATCCTATTGATTGCTCTGGAGTCTGTATATAACGTCCAAGTTCCTCCCTTTTTAGGTTCTAAGACTATGGGTACAACACAAGGGCTGATAGGGAGCCTCCTTGGTAACCTTCTGAGTTTGATTGAAACTATTAATAGGTCTCTCTTAGGACCTCTAGGGCTTCCTCAATCCACCCTTCAACACCTTGAAGAATCAGTTCTTCCTCTTCAACCAAGGAAACTAACTATCATGTTAAAAAACACCATTCTTGTGTTCCACAAGAACCTTCTTCACAAACCACTCCAAGCCCTACACTTAAGTTTGGATTTTTTGGAGGGTTAGGGCTTCAACATACTTCATTTTTCCATTCCAACCTAGGTTTGAAACCACCAAATTGATCCATATTGCCATCGGGTTCTAGTTCCTACTTTCTAGGCCTTGTAGCCTTTCTGCACAATTAGCCTCCTAGTTTTTAGGAAACCATAAAAAAAGAAAAAATCTCTCAAAGGACCCCCTGATATTTTTTGATATTATTTAGGTAAAGAAAAAACCCACAAGGAATTTCTAGGTCCCTTATCTTGGAATTGTCTGTACACCCTGTTATCAGAAAATGGCACAAATCTTGTTTTTAGGCCAGTTTGGAGTCTTGGGCTTCAAAACGTGTCTTTTTGGATCTTTGGGCACTCCTCCACCTTAGGGAACACATAAAAAACATCATTAAACACATCCATAGCCTTATTGACTCATGAGAACACCCCCTGCAACTTTTAAAACCACTGTCACTTGCTTTTTCTAACTGGGCTATGAGTTTAGCTCGCCTAGGGAAAGTGTTTAAAAATACATACCAGCACTTTCAAAGCTCCTCCTTCCATATTATGGTAGCTCCATGGACCTAGTCTCCATTCCTAGGTGGCTGTACAAAACCAATGGTGGGAAGTGGAGTTAATTCCACATCTTTGCCCCTTGTCCAAAACGGGACAGCAAACAGTCCAAAACAAAATGATTTTTCAAACGGAAAAAAAAGCACGAATACAAAGAAACTTAATGAATGAAAAAGATTTTTAACATGGATAAAAAAAACCTCCAATGATCAAAAATTTAATTTCAATCCATTCAATACAAAAAAAACACAAAAATGCTTCAAATCTGCTATTTTTTTTCTAGAAAACTCTTGGCTCCCAATAACAGTCTGTACAGAAATGATTTCTCTCACTCAATTAGGGTTTTTCCACCTTATATATGGTTAAACCCCATGTAAAAACCCTTCTATGGGTTTAAAAAAACTCTTAACACCTCAAAATCCCTCTAGACAAAAAAAGTTGTCAGCAACTTTTAAAAATTGCTAATGTTGCATAGCAACATTTTCATCTTTTGACAACAAGCACTTTCTAAGTGTTTACTCCACCAGTCCACCTTATCTAACCTTAGTTAGACCACCTAGGGTATCCATGGACCCTAAGTACCACCATGACTTCACTCTACCCATTGATGACATCATCAAGGACAGTCCACTAAACAAGAGCCAAAAAGAGCTAAACTAACCAAAATGAAGCATAAAATGAAACCTATCTAAACTACTCTTGGTGAACATGACCTTATGTATTTACAATTCCCTAATAGAGGGTCTTACACACACTAACACACCAAAAAGACAAGAGACCACCATATTTGATGGAATCTCAAGGGTGCTCCTGCACCAAGGGCTTATGCTCTTTCTTATAAGGCCTTGTTCTAAGAGCTCTTGGTTTTGTCTAGAAATATCTTCATTTTGTTGGGGAGTCATTTTATAGGTTGTCTTATTGGGTAGGGTAGCTCCTAGTATTAGGTTTATCTAATGGCTTATAGACCTCTTAGGGGGTAGGGTTGATGGTTATTTATCACTCACTATTCCTTCATACTTCTCTAGCATCTTTTACACTTCTTTTGGCGGCTCTATCCTCTTCTTTGTTTTGTTTGAAACTTCCTTTGGATTTAACACCAGTACAAATCCAACTCCTTCTTCTTCATCTAAGGTCTCTAAGAACACTTTTATACTCACCATGAGAACATTGGGACCATTAGCCTTCAATTTTTCATCCTCCAATATTGACTAGATTATGTATCTCACATTGTCTTTCTTGAAGGAGTATGAATTTTTTACTCAATCATGAATGGCCCTCCTATAAAATTTCCATGGTCTACCTAGGAGCAAGTGAAAAGCGTCCATAGGTAAGAACATCACATAAAACTTTATCCTTGTATCTCCCAATTGATAATTCTACCCAAGCTTTCTCATTAACTAGGACATGTTGTCCTTTGTTTAGCGAAATGACCTTATAGGGACTAGTATGGGGTATCCTTGTCATTTTAAACTTACTGATTGCCTCCTCTGATACTATGTTGTTAGTTAACCATGAGTCTATGATTACTCTACATAATTTTCCCATCATTTTACACTTTACTCTGAATAGTGACCTCCTTTTATTGAGTTCATCCTTCACTGGCTCTTTGATTAGAGTTCTTCTCATTATGAGATTCTCTCCCTCCTCTGATTCTAATGGAACTTCTAGATTCTTTTTTCCACTTATCTCCTCATGACCATAGTTCAGTCTTTTTTCACTTCCTTGAGAGGTACTTCCCTTCTTTCGACACCTATATGCCAGATGTCCTAATTGATTACAGTGATAGCATTTCATATTGCCAAAATAGTTGCCTCTTCCTTGACTACTTCCTCTTCCTCTATTGTTAGAGTTCCTTCCTCTACTTGACGTCCCTCTATTGAAGTTTCCTTCATGCTATTCAGTGAGCTTAGTCTCTGCTTGACCTTTAGACTCAAATTTTCTTCAACCATAACCACTTCTTTGTCCTCTAGTGTCTATTCCTCTAACCCTTCCTCTTGAAGTGTTGGAATCTTGTTTCTTCTTCAACTTGTCTTCCATCTTGATAGAAATTTGGTGGCATTTCTAAATTGTGTCTAGAGTTAGAAGACTCATCTCATCTTGAATAGTCCATTTAAGTTGATTAAGGTATCTTACAACCTTCACTTTCTCATCCTATGCTACTATTGACCTCATACAAAGTCTCTGAAAATCTTCAGTGTATGAGTTGACATCTAGGTCTTTATGCCTTAGACCTTGTCTTCTCTTGTGCAATTGCATTTTTTAATCCTCAGGGATGTAAGAATCTCTTACTCTTGATACCATAGCCTTCCACGAAGCAATGGGCCTTTTCCCTTCCTTCTCCCTCTCATCTTAGATGAACTTCCACCAAGTGAGAGCAGACCCTCTCAATTTATCTTTTGCAACTTTCACCTTTTGAGCCTCTGTGATTCCATTACACTCAAAAAAAATTTCTAGTCCTTCTATCCAATCAAGGACTACCTTTGGTTCCATTTTGCCACTAAAAATGGGAACTCCTTCCAATGCATTTCCAGTCATAGAATTTAGGGCCTTCAGGAATGGTTCTTGGTCAAGGACAAGATCAACTTCACTAACTTCATCTTCAATGGAAATGTCTTTTCCTTTCCCTTCCATTCTGTCCTTCACTTCATCTTCTTTCACATCAACTTCATCTACTTTTTTCTCCAATTGAGCCAACCTATCTCAGAGTAAGTTATTCTCCTCCTCTTGTTCATCTACATTATTTTCTAATTCAGCATTAGTCACTATTGTTTACTCTCCAATGGATTCCTCTGGTTGTAACATTAACCAAAAGCCTGATCAAAAGAGGCTCTGATACCACTCTAATAAAAGAGTCATAATATTGGATTGCACTCTCTCACCTAAAGTCTTAACTTGCCTTAGTCCACCTAGGATCCTAATTCTCTTCTAGAATTCACCAAAGCCTTGAGTCTTCACACCCCAAATCTATTCTAACTCCACACTAATAGTTAGTTGCTTTGTGCCCAATCTTGAAAGTCTTCCACCACTGAAAGTGCCCTTTACCTGTATGCTTCCTTGGATTATTCCAAACTCAATTATTCCCAAACATCCACACAAGTACTACAAAAGACATATCCACCTTCAATACATCCTTTTGACATATTTTGAATCCCATTTGAATGGTTCTTCTACACCAAAGTGATCGAGTTCCACCTTCACAATGCTTTGGAGCCTATTACACCTAGTAGCCCTATTAGCCCTATCCAGAGGGTTTTTTTGGTTTCTTGTCAAAAACTTCCACACAACCCTAAAAAATAACTTAGTACTCGAAGACCCTTTTCAAAGACCTTAAATATTTGCAAGGTTTTAGCCCCTCAAACCATTTGTACACTAATGTCCTAAAATGTAAGTCTTTTAGGCCTATTTTCAAGTATTGATAGTGTCACATTGATTTCTTGCTGACAATGTATCTAGATGGATTGGATAGGATCTAGGATCATAGGAAGGGATCAATTAAACCCTAAGGCTCTTGGAACAAGACTTGGTTTCTTTCCCTCACACACTCCCTTGCAATGGGACTTGATTCTCACTTTGTTATACCCCTAACTAGATAGACATTGTTTGCCTAGGGCATAGCTCTAAAAATAGTAGCTCAGCTCTTTAGGACCTCTACTTTTAGATATAAACTACACATAGTCTCTCCTAAAACACTCATCTACCCTTAGGATTTTCCCACAGTTAGATTTCATGGGGGAGCCATGGAAACACAAACTACTCTAAACCAAACCACAAAGACTCCCTAAATCCTAATCAATTTATTAATTCTACTAAAATAACTCTACAGTTATTTCTTAATGAATGAAAAAGTCTTGTATCTACCCACTCAACACAAATCTAACATTACATCAATTAGTTCAATCCATCAAAATGCTCTGTAATTCAAAATGCTCGAATCTTGCTAACAACAAAGAATTGCAGAGCTTCTTACTATTCAAAAACTTGCTTACAGTCACTGCTCCTCATAAAATGAGCCACATACATCCTTACGATGCTTCTTCCATGTTTCTATGCCTTGTCCATTAATTTACCACTCCTACAATTAGGGGAATCCAAAGTTGTCGAGTTGCATGCAACATTTACAAAAAGTTACAAATGTTGTCATGACAACTTTTGAGCATCTTTGCATTTATGCCTCCATCTTATATTTTAGGGCCTCTAACCCATATTGTTCAATGAACCAACCTCATAAAAGCCTAGGAAAGTATCTTTCTTACTATGCTAAGGTCTAGGACACATTTATACCATATTTCCCATTTAGACCAAAACTAAGCAATAAAGTAACCTAACTATACTAGGTTGGATTAGACACTAACTATCTATCTACCTAGTAACACACCTTGCAAGACCTTCTAAGGTCCAAAAGAAACACACACACTGACTTCGCCAAGTTTAGTCACAAGCCAAAACATCTAGGGTTTAGCAGGTAGCTTAGGTGCTCCTGCACCATTTACATTTCAATAAATTCAACAAAATAATAATGCTACTGTTGATTCTATTTATGTTCTCTCAGATGCTATCTTGGTTTAGACAGTTGATGTTGTCCTTTCAGGTGCTATTATTGTTGTTCCTATCTGGATAGCTAATATCATCTTTGGTTCAGTTGTCCTGCATGTTGCTACTAGTTTTGTGGTTTCTAATGCCTTGGTCTCTCCAGGGGGAATTGGGGGATTGGTGTTATCCTTGTCCAGGTTGGGGATGTGGGGGTGGCTAGCCTTGTCTCTTAGGTCAGGGAATTTTCTGCTAATTCTCTATCTTGGCTGAATGCAGCTATGAAGGTGGAGGTAGGATGGACAACAGTTAAAGGAAATAAATTGTAGTCTCCCAATCCTCCTTTTGATATGAGTTTACAGTCACATAAGGGTGGGCTTAAATGATTTTCTTGATTGCCCTTTATTGTGAACTACTAGTATGGTCTCAGGTTCTTTCTTGTGGGAATGGGTGTTTGTTCCCTTTGGTGTGTTAGGTGATGTTTCACAGTAGTTTTTTTGTGCTCTTATCATTCTATCTTTCAGTGGTTATTTGTAAAAGGTTTCTAGTCCTTTCAAAACCTATTTTTCCTTAACTAGAACTTCAAAAAAACTATTATATCCATATTTGTAAATTGAGTACATTATATTCTGGTTAAGACTTACTCTTATATAACTTACTCTTGCAAGTGCTAAAGTGATTTGTTATGTGGACTATAATATTCAGCTATGGGAATCAACCAACAAGAAATTGATTCTTGGAATTCTTATCAGTTCAAGCTTCTAACATGTGATTTTTTAATGACTAATATAATTTCTAAGAATATTTATGAAGTTCACTAAATCATAAAAGTCATATTGTTGACAATTAAACCCCCTAATTATATTAATTTAATGAGTTTCAAATAATGATGAAGGATTAAAAATGCACATGCATTGTACCTAAGATAGTTTATGTAACACTCTATACTATGATAGGATCTCTTTATTATTCTTAGATTTTCCATGAGGTTATTTCTGATAACATGTAACTGATTGAATTTTTGATAATGTTAAGGTGAAGATGATGCAAAACATTAAACCAGTTAGTGGTTTGTATTGTCATTCATGTCAACTTGATATCATTTGTATGGTCATTTACATAATGTCAAAGACTTCAGAGAATGAATGGAATAGAGGTTATGCCTTCAGCAATGCATAAAATTCAAGTATTCACTAAGTGATAGACCACACCGATAGAGTGCACACCATTGGGAAAGATAGAGATAAAGTCACAGTGATGCCCGATGAGCAAGAAGATAGTGTTGCCCGATGAGCAAAAAGACTGTGTTTCTTGACAAGTAATAAGATAGTGTTTCCCGATGAGCAAAATCAAATGATACCCAATGGACGGAGATCCCAAAGCTAACTAAAGTTACACCGATGAAGCTGGCAGTTGTCACCGATGATGAACTACAGAATTGACCAACAGAATAGAGAGAGCAGAAAATGACAAAATATCTAGCTGGCAGAGCTTAAGCATAGACTTAATTGATTTTTTTATTTGTTTTATTCAACCACAGTTAAGCAATTGATTAATATAGTTGGAAACAAGATAACTAAGAGATAAATCAGGAGTTAAAGTCATAAATCAAATTGGCTGGATTATTTTTCACTCCAAGAATCAAGAATCAAGAATCAAGAATCAGAAATAAAGGAATATCGTGTCTATATAAGAGACAAGCATAATTCATTTCCGCAAGAAATCAGATACACATGGGAGTGAATTGAAAGAGGATGCTGAAGAGAAACTGGTGAAGCATAAAAATCATACAGTCCTAATCAATCAAGCTAAGGGAGAGCTAAAGAATTCTGCAGACACGGACAAACAGTGAAGCACAACATCACAAAGAAGAAAGTGTGAAGCACAAAGGAATTGAATTGATACATTGATCAAAGAGGTATTGTATGTAAATAGATCTGGATATCTACAATTCAAAGTTGCATTAGAAATAGGTCATTGTGTTTAAGTTTAACCATTGAATCATTAAGTCTCTTAACAGAGCAGTACTTAACCATCTTCTATAATTGAGGTATATCCTAATAGATAACCAAAAAGTTTGATTCATGATAGTATCATCGGTCTTACCTAAAGCCTATTGATAGTCTAAGAAGGAGGATGATTCAAGGATGGTAGTAAGATTAGCATAAAGCCTATTGACAGTCTAAAGGCTGATTCAAGGATGGTAACATAGATGCCAGATACTAAGTGACAAGCTATGTATAAAAATCCTCTAACAAGGTTGCACTTAACCATGTGTTTGTAACTTTTAACAGGGTTGGCTCCTAACAAGGCTCACTTCAAAAGAGTGAAAATTTGGGGTACCGGTCCCAATGGTTTTTTCCCTTAATAGGGTTTCTACATTTAAATCCATGTGTTATGTGTGTATGGTTTATTACTTTATTGTTTTACATTTCACATATGCATTTCTAGATTGATTGGTTTACTCTGCATATTTACTAAGCTTCAGTAAATAAGTTTTGTTGCTTATCGATAATCAAGGAGAATAAGGAAAGACAAGGTAAACTGAAAGACTATTAATTATTTCAAGTATTTCAAGGCATACATATTGTAGGGACTTAATAATCTGAGTTGTATTGATTGGTGGATTAAAGTTTAAAGGATAAAAGTTTGAGGCCACTGATTCACCCCCCCCCCCTCTCAGTTATTACTAACAATTGGTANCCCCCCCCCCCCCTCTCAGTTATTACTAACAATTGGTATAAGAGCTTGTGTGCTTAGAAGGAAGGTTTCAAGGCCTAAGTAAAGATCACAAGATGAATAGACAAGATGTGCCCAGGTTGAACAAAGACAACTTTGCTTCATGGAAAAGCGGGATAAGACTCTACTTATCAGGTATCGACAATGATTTTACTCAATACTTGGATACTGAATATGTGTTGCCTATCGGACCATTGACCATAGATCAATTAAGATTAAAGCATGAACATAACTGCATGGCTATAGAGCTTTCTTCCTCACTCTCTGATGCTGAATTTGAGGATGTCAAAGATTACAAACATGCAAAGACAATGTGGGATAAGCTAAAACTTGTTCATGGAGGTGATACAAATGTTCTGAGAGCCAAGGTAGAAATCCTTAGAGGAAATTTTGATGATCTTAGAATGAAAGAAGGTGAAAACATCACTCAGTATAGCACAAGAATAAAATAAGTAGTCAATGTTATACAAGGTGTTGGAGGTACACTTGAAGAGGAGATAGTGGTAAGTAAAATCTTAAGAACCTTATTGCCTGTATATCCTATTAGAGTCTCTGCTATTCAAGAAATGAGAGTAGTAGCAAACAAAATAGTCACTCTTGATAGCCTGATTGGTAGACTGATTTCATTTGAGATAAATAATTTTGATAATAGTGTCTTACCAAGTCTAGACTTTGTATTTAAGTCTTTTATGAGAATAAGAAAATCTAGTCAGAGACACTCATCTAGAAGAGACAGTGAAAGAGAAAGTGAAGAAGAAGATCTAGATGAAATAGAAGCACTCATGGTGAGAAGAATGCAAAGAGGCAAAGGTAAATACAAAGGCGAGTTACCACTTGTATGTTTCAATTGTAAAGAGATTGGACACTTTGCTGCAAGATGTCCTAACAAAAGAAAAGATGACAAAAGTGATAACATATCCTTTGAGAAGAAATTTGACCGAGGTGATAACAAAGATTACAGAGGTTACCGACGATCAGAAAGAAATGATACCCGAGATTACAAGGATAAAGGTAAGAAGGCTACCTATCAAGCTACTTGCAAAGATGAAGATACTGACATTGAACCGGATGATGATATCAAGAGAGTATTTGTGGCTGTGAAGGATGATTCAGATGAAGATGAAAGGTATGAAAAAATTTTACTCATATCTAAGACTAGTAAGAATGATATCTAGATTATAAAGGTGGTACAGTAAGAATGGGAAATGATACACCTTGTCAAATTGAAGGTAAAGGAGCAGTAATGCTGAATAACCTGATTAAATGTGAAAATTCTTATTGGGTAAAAGGATTGAATCATAATCTGGTAAGTGTTTCTCTGCTGAATAATTCAGGTCACAGAGTAGCATTTGAGAACAAGAAGGCAAAGATCTTCAATGAATCAGGAAAACTGATTGGTACCGGTGAATAGACCAAAGGTAACTTATTCAATCTGAATGATACTAACCCCACTTGCCTAATGAATAGGAACGAAGACATATGGTTGTGGCATAAAAGACTATGTCATGTGAATTTTGACAACATGATGAAAATAAGCAGGAAAAGAGTGTAAGAGGCTTACCGACAATGACGAAGCCAGACAACATCATGTGCAAAAATTGTCAAAAAGGTAAAATGAGAAAATCTAGTTTCAAAAGTAAAACCCATACATCTAATGAAATTCTAGAATTAGTTCATAATGATTTATGTGGACCAATGAGGACAAAGATATATTATGGAGATAGATATTTTATTCTCTTTGTTCATGTTTATTCTAGAATGATGACAGTCATGTTTCTAAAAGAAAAATCTAAAGCATTCAAGATGTTTAAATGGTACAAGGCTATGGTAGAAAAATAGAATGGTAAGGATCCAAAATGTTTAAGATCAGATAGAGGAGGAGAATTTATATCAGATGAATTCACTAATTTTTGTAATGAGCATGGTATAAAAGGATAGGTTTCTCCACCAAGAACACCAAAACAAAATGGGATTGTTGAAAGAAGGAACATATCAATAATTGATTGTAGAAGAACACTGATGATAGAGAAGGACATCACCCAGATCTTTCTAGAGGGAAGCTGTTAGCACTGCTATCTATACACTCAATAGAGTACAATTGAGAAAGGACTCAAAGAAGACTCCTTATGAGCTATGGTATGGTAAAATACCCAATGTAAGTTACTTCAAAATATTTGGCAGTCAATGTTATGTCTTAAAAGATAATAGAAATGGAGATCTCGACACCAAAAGTGATGAAGGTATTTTTCTGGGGTATTCTACCAAAATAAAATCTTTTAAATGTCTACTCAAGTCTTCTAACAAAATAGTTGAAAGTGAAAATGTGAAGATTGATGAATTTGCAGAAAATAATGAATGGGAAAGCACAAAAGAACCAGAGGATTACAACAAGTTTGTATACTATGAAGGACCCATAACTCTACCCGAGAAACAATGCTTAAATCCAGAACAACAGAATGTTGCAACCGATAGTCAGGATAATGATCAAAATGATGTGCAAGGTAATAAAAATCAAACTAATACAGGAAGAGATGTACCAGTACTTGCAAGATATGTAAGAAGGAACCATCCAGAGAACCAGATCATAGGAGATAAGAAAGCTGGTACAAGAACAAGAAGTAATTCTTTAAACTCAAATTGCTTAATTTGTGAGTTTGAACTAAAATCTATCAATGCTGCACTAGATAATGAAGAATGGATAAGTGCTATGAATGATGAGATTGAACAGATTGAGAAGAATAAGACATGGTCACTTGTGCCAAGAATAGATGACAAGAATGTCATCGATACAAAATGGATATTCAGGAACAAACTGAATGAGAATGGAGAAGTCACAAGGAACAAAGCAATCCTAGTATGCAAGGGGTATGCATAAGAGGAAGGTATATACTATGGAGAAACCTTTGCACCCATTGTTAGGTTAGAACGAGTAAGAATTCTACTTGCTTATGCTGCATACAAAGGATTCAAAGTATATCAAATGGACGTCAAGTCAGCATTCCTAAATGGAATACTTGAAGAAGAGGTATACATTGAGCAACTAGAAGGGTTTGT
>MU226169.1:6412296-6448064 GCA_018584345.1 Thuja plicata
AAGAGTGAAAATTTGGGGTACCGGTCCTAGTGGTTTTTTCCCTTAATAGGGTTTCCACATTAAAATCTATGTGTTATGTGTGTATGGTTTATTACTTTATTGTTTTACATTTCACATATGCATTTCTAGATTGATTGGTTTACTCTGCATATTTAATGAGCTTTGATAAATAAGTTTTACTACTTATTGGTAATCAAGGAGAATAAGGATAGATAAGGTAAAATAACAAACAGTTAATTATTTCAAGGCATACATCTTGTAGGGACTTAATAATATGAGGTGTATTGATTGGTGGATTAAAGTTTAAAGGATAAAAGTTTGAGGCCACTGATTCACCCCCCCCCCCCCCCCCCCCTCCTCAGTTATTACTAATAATTTCATGATGTAAATTAAATGAATGAGTCTTTTTCAATAGAAAACAATACACAAAAGTTAAAATTCCATGCACAAGGTCAACTCATAATGACTTTTGGAGGAAGTCAACTAGATTCAAATTTTAAATTCCAAATCAAAACATCAAAGTTCAATCACACATGGATCTAATCTAGGGTGATAATTTGGGTGATCTAAGGATCAAGACCAATCATTAGGGATCAACGGCATGAGATTTATATAGTTGTAGTCATTAGCCAAATATATGTAAGAATATGATATGTAATTATTTTTTAATGCACTAAGAATAATTCACTAAATATGAACATTTTAAAACTAAATTACTATATTTTTCTCTAATTTTGGTCTGTGATGACATCTAGGGAATGGATTTCAAATGAAAATGAGCACTCCACATGTAAATCAATAACTTTTAAATATTAAAAGATATATGAATCTACTCAATATGTTTGTGTATCGTTGCTCATTTATTTGTACAATAAATGCTTCATTAGAAACTTACAAACTAGAAAAATTCTTGCAATGAGTACCATCTATCACACATTTAAATTTGTACTAGTGACAACTTTCTTAAAAAATATATATTCAAATAATAAAATAAAATAATTGATAATGGTGAGAGATTATATCTATGTAGAAAGTGGATTAATCTAAATATTATAAGACCAAATATTGACAAATAAAAGATCCATTCAACACAAGAATGAATTTGATCCTATCATTACAAAAAATATTAAAAGGAGATTTTAATGATGTATATTCTCCCTCAAATTAGTTACAACTAACAATAGAATCAATTAGAAGAAATAAACAATATTTATAATTATGACATAAATATATAGACATGAAAAATATATCATTCATAGATTATCTTGTAAGAAGATAGAAAAAATGTAATTATATATGTGTGTGTGTGTGTGTGTGTGTGTGTGTGTGTGTGTGTGTGTGTGTGTGTGTGTGTGTGTGTGTGTGTGTATNTGTGTGTGTGTGTGTGTGTGTGTGTGTTTATATATATTCACACACACACACACACACACACACACATATTGTAAAGGGGGGAAATCATGTGTGATGTGTGGTTGTTAATTGTTGTTTAGAGTATGTTGATTTTCTTAACTTCACTTTATATTGAATTGTATTGATTGTATATTGTAATTGTGATTAGGGAGAAGATAATATGTTTCTTCTTTATTCCCAAATGCACAAATTGAAGATCCAAGTTAATCAACCCAAGAGAAGGGTTAATGCCCAAATGAATCAACTATTTGGAAAGGAGAATAACAAGAGAGATACCTTAAATTCTATTAATTATATGTATAGAATGATATATGACAGTAATTGAAGAAATAGGAGAAATGCACTAACCTTGAAATATTACAGATCAAAGAATGTTGTTTTCTGAGGTCTGTAGACTGTTTCTGGAAAAACTAACAATTGATCCCAAACCAGAATGTAGAGACGAACAAAACCCATAAATATTTTTTTGTTCCGATGTCATATTATGAAAAATGTCAACCTTGACCCACAAATGTCAACCCTGACACAATAATGTCTACCTTGACCTGCACAGGTCCGACAGAAAATCTGTTCGCGCCGTCTGAAAGAAAGCTGAAAAGGGTATCTAGATCTGGTCTCAAATCTGCTGTTCTAAACCTATACCTACATGAAAAAGGGGATTATTTGTTGTGGGGGAGGGGTTTGGCTTGGAAAACCCTGGTTTTGGAATTAACCTGAAATATATGTAATTGAAATTGCAGAAATGGACAAAGTAAATGCATAAATTCACCTTGCTTGAAAAAGTCCTTGTGGCAGATTTGAATCCTTGAATCCACAAGTATGCCTCAAAATGTGGAATTTAGAAAGGTAGGATGTCTTCTCTTGCTTGTGGATCTCCAACACCAAGTCTTTAATGGGTTCTTGAATTTGGAATAGGCTTGCAAGAAGGTGGATGGAGAGATCACCAAAAGGGCACTATGTAGCTTAAATCCTTCAATGGCCTCCAATGGATCTCCTTCATGAAAATGGATACTTGAATGGATGAATTCTTTCTTTGAAATCTTTCTCCTTATCTTTCTTGAATCACCCTTGAAGATAGTTTGCTTGATGATAGTTATCATTCGTAATGCTTCCATAGAGGACTTAGAGAAAATGAGAGAGAAAGCTTCCCTTTTATATGAAATTAGGGCACAATCTTCTAAGGAGGCCTACATAGGAGTATTAAATTCCCATTGAAGCCATTACCCCTAGGAGAGGACCTATATTAAATATAATTTAGAAATCAACACTTTGAAACCCGAAACAGTCAACCCAGATGCGGGAAATACTTTTTGCAAAGGCCGACCTCCAGAAACTGTGAAACCCCTAGATCTAAACCCTAGGTCAAGGTTGAGGTTGACCTTGACCTAGGTTAGGGTCAAGGTCGACCCTAACCTAAAAGGTCAAACCTAAGCCTGAAGCCTAGAGTCACCAGTCTACAGTTCAAAATGTAGAAATCAGGATAAACAGGAGTGGAAAGAGGGACAGAACAGGGAGGAATCCATGTCAAGATCAGGAACCCATTCAAGGCGCTTACCATAACCCCAAACCACTTACTTGGAAGGATAAAAACATCTACAATGGAAGTGCTTCCATTTTCCTACTATACATTTAGCCCCCACTTTAGCAAGAGTATGAGCTCAACACAAACTCTTGATAAAGGAGAATATACAGAAAAGATAATCTTATTGGACCCAAAAGAGATAAAGAAACACTCAAGCCCCAAAGGGACTTAAGTCTTTATCAACCCTAAGATCATGATAAGAGAGACATTACTTAGTTAAGGAGAGAGAAAGGGTGTGATTATCTCACCCAATGAGAACTTATGTCTCATTGTAAACCACACAAAAGGTGTAACTGGAAAGATGGAATTGAACTGCCTAGTGAATGTGGCTACTCACTAGTCAACCCATCAGGAAGATCCATTCTTAAAGGGATAAAATCATTGTAAATTGAAAACTTGTGGGATTAAGAGATCTGTGTAAATTTAAATTGGAGGGATCAAGAGATCCTAAAAATTAAAAAAATGACCATGCTTTAAGGATTAGTTTCTTTTAATCCATAAAGGGAAAAGTTTTAAATCTTGAAAACTATTTTGAATGTGCGTGTGTGAAAAAAGTGAGTAGAGTGTATGCCCCCACATTAAAGTCATTGCTAACACTTTAACAGGAGCAATGATTTTAATGGAAACATCAACAACTCTATGGATTACGTTTCCACTACGAGATGCCCCCAAAGGAAAACAAATCAAGGGAAATAAAACATAAACATACATAAGAACACAAGAAAGATCTACCTAATGTGGGGTCAGTATGATCATAAGATAACATATACATAGAAATATAATATTATTGCAAATGAATTGACATCGTTCCCCAAAGAAAGTAGAACTACAATCACAAAGGAGGAAATAAACTTTAGATTTACGAAGAGGAATCTTTTCGAACCACAACATGGAGACCAAAAAGAATTAATGCTACCATGTCGTAGATCCAAGAAGATTATACAAGGAAAATAGTTACAAACAATAGCATAAGTACAACATAACATGAAATAAAATATAGAAGAATGTAGATACATATAGAGGAATTGAACGATAGTTTTGATTCCTTTATCACCTTGCACCAATAGTGTAACAAGGGTCATATAAAAGAATCTAACAAACATTTAGAAAAACACATTACGGGGGAAACACAATATAACATACAAACAGAAAAAGGGCTACCGTAAAGGATAAGCCAAGTCAAGAATGTTGTCAACCTTCCCCATCTTGGTTTATGTTATTTAGGGTAGGTGGGCAACTCGCAAGAGGGACTATATAAAATAAAGTAGGAATGATAGCCAGTTCCAAACAAGGATCCTCTTGAGAATCATAGTGTTCATTACTAGGTGTAATTATTAATTGAGTTGAAAGCGTATGAGGTAAATCATTATCAAGATCAACGGTCTCATATTCATCACTAAGATCAATAGGATCATTGAGAGTGTCCTCCTCATCAAGGTTGATTTAAATGGGATCCAAGATGCGGATAGGATCATCATAATCATTCATCTTAACATGATGAATATTAACATCCAATTCATTAGGCATAGGTTGATTGAAGGTAGGTAATGAGTTTCAAATCATAGAAGCATGGACTCTAGAATTAGCTCTATGATTCTTACGATGTTCATTAGAAGATTTGTTACATTTAACTTTATTTGGCATATGTTGAGAACTAGGAGGAATAACAAAAGGTTCCTTGACAGGTTCGATAGGAGGATTCTCGGTAGGTTGTAAAGGAAGAGTAGGAGTTTGATCAATTTTATTAGCAACAATAGATAAAGGAAGTATTGTAGGAGTAGGCAAAAGACCATGGTTGGAATAAATTTGAGGTATACTTAAATCAACAATTTTGTGATGTTTGTAAGCTTGATAGGAGAAAAAGAGATGATCAGGGTGAGAACGACATGAGTTAGGTAATGAAGGCCAAATAAAATCAAGATTAGCACAATCGCTAGGCCTAGAAGGTTGAAACAAACTATGATTAATTGTTTTGACTTCTCCATTATGAATGAACTTAAGACATTTATGAATGGGAGAAGCAATAGCATGCATAGAAGTTATCCAAGGTAAACCAAATTTGATTTGTAATTGATCAAAAGTAGGAATAATGATGAAGGTAGTATCTATAGCCTTACCACAAAGTTTGACTGGTAAGTTAATAGAACCAAGTGCAGGATAAAGAAAGCCATTACAATTTTGGATCCATGCCTCAGATGAGTCATAAAAATCATGTTGTAAGCCTTTCATAAAAATATTTTCTTTAGTAATGACATTTATTAAAGATGTGGGATCAACTAGACAACCATGAGTAGGTATCTTAGCAATCCTAGCATAAATATAAAGGGGACCATCGGGAGCCTTAATTGTTTCAGAATCATCAAAGGTAATTAAAATTTCCCTAGGTCGCTTATCCTTAGTTTGTTTTTGAGTTTTAGGTGGAATTGGAAGTTAAAGTAGAGGTGAAGGATCTTGAAGAATAAGTTGAGATGGGGAAACACTCTCCACATGATTAACAATGTTATTAAGATCATCCATCTTTGAATCAAAAACAATGTCTATAGAAGATGGTTGAGCTATAGTTTTAGTATCATGTCTAGGTAAAGGATCGGTATAGATTTGAAGGCTTTGATTAGGAGGAGAAACAAATTTAATCTCATTACCATCAAAATTATCAATAGACAAAGCTTTAGAATCAATTAAGTCTTGAATCTTATGCTTTAGAGAGTAACATTTTTCAGTGTCGTGGCCATTCTGGCCATGGTATTGGTAGAAAGCTTTAGAATAAAAGGATTTTGAAGCTATCATGGTAGGAAGAAGAGGTAAAATAGGAGGCAAAGTAATCATACTAGCACTTAACAACCTACTCATTATAGAATGCAAAGTTTCAGAGAGGAGTAAATGTATGATTCACATGGAAAGCAGTGGATCTAGGAGCACTATTAGATGTAGCCGCAACTTGATCAGCAAATAAATTCATATGTTTATTAATATTGACATAGTTGTTAGGTTTCTGAAACTTATTAGGATTAGGAGCATTGTCACCCTTATCAACTAGAACATGAGCCATTAGAGTGTTTCTCTCAAACTGACTCACTCGTAATTGAAAATGGTGAAGTGCTACACACAATTGTTGAAAGGAGGTAAATTCAGTAAGTAGAATTTTATCCCTAATATCTTTTTTTAAATTTGGAATAAGCATATGTTGAATATCAATATCAGGAACAAGATAAGAAATCTGATCATGCAAATGCTTAAATCTACCAATAAAATTAGTCAATTTTTCCTTAGTGTTTTGTTTACAATGCATTAAATTAGATAAGGATACTTGTGGTCTGATGTTATTTTGAAATTGTTGAATGAAGGAATTAGCAAGTTTAGGAAAAGAATCAATGGAATAGGGAGGTAAGGAACATTACCATTGTAAATCCTTATCTCAAAAATTTCTAGCAAACAATTTAGCTAAAATCCTATGGTCATCAGCATAATCACTTTAAAGGATTTGAAATGTTTTAACATGAGTAACAGGATCACCTTTACCATTGTAATTCTTAGGACAAGGCATATCGGCTTGCTGAGGGATAGTAGCATGAATGATGTCTAGAGATAAAGGATGACCCATATGACATGTAGGAATGCTAAATTTAGATTGAGTTAAAGATGCAAGTTGTTGTTGTAAAGATGACACAATTTGAGCCAAACTAATAATTGTAGAATCATTAGAGGAAATAGGTGGCATAGCAATATTAGGAACACTAGGAAAAGTGTAAGAAGTGGAAAGAATCGAAGACACAACTGGTGGAACATTAGGAACCATAGTTGGAAGAGGATTAGTACAAGTAAAAGGCTCACTATGATATGAAGGTTGTGAGGTAGGTAAAGATACCGGTGGAGCACTCACAGGAATAGGTGTGCTTGGGAGAGAATTTTTTATCAAAGGAGGAGTATAAGTAGGAATACTAGGTAGAGGAATAGAAGAAGGTCCTACACTAGTGACAATAGGTGTGACCCCTAACTCTTGAGCTTCTGGAGCTAAAGGTTTAACATTCAAATTCAAAAGATGAGTAATACTACGCAAGACATTAATACCTTGATCATTATCACGGAGAAATTTCTTAAGAGCCTCTATAGCTTGGATAGAATCTTTATTATGGTTTTCTTGGATAAGCCAATTTCCCATTTTATCAAGTTCAGTTGAAAGGTTTTGCACTTGTTCAGGAGGAACCCTTAAAGTGTCATATTCATCATGAGATGAGTGAGAAGAGTTATTCTCCATGGAAGGATTGGAGTCATGAGTTATAAAATTGTCATTTGGGATCCTAAGGAAAGGAGAGGAAGACTCAGGATCAAAGGAACCCATAAGTCTATGGCTTCTTCTAACTGGAATACTATAAGTAGGACTAGATGTGGTAAAGCTCATACACCAATATAATGCAAATGAACTAACACCAAATTTTGATCTATTGAATTTAAATGCAATTTGAAATAAAATTCAAGATCTAGCATAAACAATGTAAATCTAAACCGAAAAAGGAAGAGTTGTCTATCGTGGGTTCACCAAAATGTAAAGGGGGGAAGTCGTGTGTGATGTGTGTATGTTAATTGTTGTTTAGAGTATGTTGATTTCCTTAACTTTAATTTATATTGAATTGTATTGATTGTATATTTTAATTGTGATTAGGGAGAAGATAAGATGTTTGTCCTTTATTCCCAAATGCACAAATTGAAGATCCAAGTTGATCAACCCAAGAGAAGGGTTGATGCCCAAATGAATCAACTATTTGGAAAGGAGAATAACAAGACAGATACTTTAAATTCTATTAATTATATGTATAGAAATGATATATGATAGTAATTAAAGAAATAGGAGAAATGCACTAACCTTGAAATATTGCAGATCAAAGAATGCTATTTTCTGAGGTCTATAGACTGTTTCTGGAAAAACTGATAGTTGATCCCAAACTGGAATGCAGAGATGAACAAAACCCAAAAATATTTTTCCATTATGATGTTATCTTATAAAAAATTTCAACCTTGACCCACAAATGTCAACCCTGACCCAATAATGTTGACCCTGACCTGCACAGGTCCGATAGAAAATCTGTTCGTGTCGTCTGAAAGAAATTAGAAAAGGGTATCTAGATCTGGTCTCAAATATGCTATTCTAAACCTGTACCTGTAAGAAAAAGGGGATTGTTTGTTGTGGGGGAGGGGTTTTCCTTGGTCAAACCCTAGTTTTGGAATTAACTCAAATATATGTAATTGAAATTGCAGAAATGGACAAAGTAAATGCATAAATTCACCTTGCTTGAAAAAGTCCTTGTGGCGGATTTGAATCCTTGAATCCACAAGTATGCCTCAAAATGTGGAATTTAGAATGGTAGGATGTCTTCAATCTCTTGCTTGTGGATCTCCAACACCAAGTCTTTAATGGGTTCTTGAATTTGGAATAGGCTTGGAAGAAGGTGGATGGAGAGATCACCAAAAGGGCACTATGTAGCTTAAATCCTTCAATGGCCTCCAATGGATCTCCTTCATGAAAATGGATACTTGAATGGATGAATGCTTGATTTGAAATATTTCTCCTTATCTTTCTTGAATCACCCTTGAAGATAGTTTTCTTGATGATAGTTATCATTCGTAATGCTTCCATAGAGGATTTAGAGAAAATGAGAGAGAAAGCTTCCCTTTTATATGAAATTAGGGCACAATCTTCTAAGGAGGCCTACATAGGATGATTAGATTCCCATTAAAGCATTTAACCCTAGGAGAGGACCTATATTAAATATAATTTAGGAATCAACACTTCAGAACCTGAAATAGCTGACCCGAAAGTGGGAAATACTTTTTGCAAAGGCCGACCTCCAGAAACTGTGAAACCCCAGAATCTGAACCCTGGGTCAAGGTTGAGGTTGACCTTGACCTAGGTCAAGGTTGAGGTTGACCTTGACCTACGTCAGGGTCAAGGTCAACATAGACCTAAAATTTTGACCCTAACCCTAAAGCACAAAATCACCAGTCTGTAGTTCAGAATGCAGAAATAGGGATAAACATGAGTGGAAAGAGGGACATAATAGGGGGAAAGCCATGTGAAGATCAGGAACCCATTCAAGGCACTTTCCATGACCCCAAACCACTTACTCCGAAGGCTAAACACGTCTACAATGGAAGTGCTTCCATTTTACGACTATATATATATATATATATATATTTGTGTGTGTGTGTATATACATATACACATGTGTGGATGTGTATTTATACATATGTATATCTATTTATATAAATGTATATATATTTATATATATACATATGTATATATTTATATATATATGTATATATATGTATATATGTATATATATTTATACATATGTATACATATATGTAGATATATTTGTATATATATTTATACATATGTATATTTAGTTATATATATGTACACACACACACACACATAATTAAAATAACCAATATTTTCTACCGAAATGATATTAAGTCATTCTAAATAAAGATAATATATTAAAACCAATAATATATATTTAATATATAAGCATGATAACAATGAAACATGGTATTATAAAATATAAACATGATAAAGAATAAAACATCTTGGTCATTTACCAATTTACTCAATAGGCTAAGATAATATTAACACACAAGTATTAAATAAGATATTAGTAGTAGAAGCATTAGCATAATAATAACCCATACACTTACTTTTTGTAATTGAACTTTTTAACACTAGTAGATGCATCAATCTATGGAGTAACTTATATATTGATTAGAAAAAAAATTCATCAAATATTAAATTGGTGTAGGAGCACCTAGACATCAGGACATTGCATTGGGACTAATGGGAAGTGTGTATTGAGAGGGGAGGGAGGAATCAATACCAATAAAACTTTTGTATCCCTTTATCAATTAACCTTTGTGTAATCAATTGTTTATCCAACCATCTATTCTATACTATCTTGATGCAAGATATATCAATCCATAAACTTAATCAAACATGTGAAAATTCATATAAACATTCATGAAAGTAATTGACACATAACACAAGATAAGATATCGTAGAAAAATCCTGTTAGAAAGTAAAAAATGTGGTGGGGATGACACCCACAAATTATTCACTACCCGTAGATTGGAAGGGGCCGATTAAGGCTTACAATTTGATCACTTCTGATGATCTTCCTGATTAAGAGTAGCTATGGAGACCTGTTAAAGTCTACTCTGTTAAGAGCTTTAGCAACACTATTGAGTGTGCACTCAGTTAAGATATTTATAGTTGGACTGTTAAATCCACCTTCCTTGAAAGGATTTTTACACTTTTCTTCACTTGTTAGAATGATATAAAATCACAATTTGATTAGGTGTATGAAATCTCCTATTTCTGATTACAAATCCAATTAATTTTACTTGAATAAGTATATCACCTAATGTGATTGAATAATACCTCTGATGCTCGGTAGTCTATGTTCTTGGTTCTTTCTAACCAAATTCACCTTTTGTTGTTCTGGTTCATGAAACTTTCAATCTAATCCATATATGTGCTCATATTATTTATTCATCCTCTCATATCATTTCATATCCCTCTCTCATGCATACTAATGAATGATTATATTGTCTATTTATAAGATAGATTTACCTAATCAAGTTTCATGTAAAACAATGTTAACTCTAAGATCACAGGTTTACAACTTTACCTTGATCTCCTAGTCTATGTGTTTTAAATCAGTTAAACTAATTAAATCACTTACATTCATGTTTATTGTCCCTAAAGAAATGGTTTTAAAAACAAATCAAGATTCTATAAATAGAATAAGACTATTTTATCAGACGTGGAAGTCAGATCCACTTTTTATGGGCTGCAACTAACTTTCAGTTTCTAATGGTTGGTTATGCTCTCAAATTAGTTGACTATCTTTGGGTTCCTTTCTTGAATTGTTCTCTTGAGTTTCTCTTTGATTGTCTCTCAGGCTGCACTATATCTTGCATGTTAGGTTCCTCTTTTAGGTTCCTCTTTATCCTTTTGACTTTGCATTTTGATTTACACACAAAATTGTGTCATCAGTTTTATTTATACTTAGTAGTTTTCACTGATCTCTGATATCTGCATTTTATGTTTTCTCTTTGTTCTATCTTTCAGTGTATGCTTATTGAAAGTGTTTTTTTCATACTAATGGTAAAATAATGTCATCAATCTCCCCTTTGACATTAGTATCAAAACCTAGTATGTGAAAAATACTAACAAAATGTTAAGTATGTACAACATATATAATCCTTAGTCATTTCATGACTCCCCCTATGTATGTTCCAGTATATCATTATTTTCCCTTTTTCTCTATTATTGTATAGTTTCCTATATGTACATATCATACATTTTTCCCTTATAGATAGGTATCTATACATATCATTATTTTCCCCCTTGTTTGATATTAAGGGAAAAGGTGTATACCTTATAACTTATCAAAAATGTGAGAGTGTGAATACTTCATGTCTTCCATCATCTTCTCCCATTGTTCCTTGAGGTTCTCTAGAGCCATGTGCTCGAGTGTGATCCTTGAGTGAATATCATAGATGATGTCTGCTACAGACATCTCAAGGGTTTCTATCAGTTGCCTTTGAACTAATGTGGTGTTGACGCAATGTCAGATTTGGTAGAAGTTGAGCCTGGAGCTCGGTGACCTCTTCCCTAAATTGTGTTTCTTCTTCCCATAGTTCTTTCCTTAACATTTATATTTCAATAATCTTTTCATAATGCAACTTGATTTCATTGTCTCCAGTGGTTAAGATTTTAGCACTATTAGCTAGATCAAAATCAAACTTTGCTATGTTTTCACTATGCTCCTTAGTGAATTTCTCTAGTGTGCTTAGTTCTTGAATTAAGGAAATAGCTTCAGAAATAATAGGATCTAATTCACTAATGAATTTTGAAAGCTTTACCTTGTTTATTGCCACTTCTTGGCTAATTTTCTCAACAAGTTTCTCCTAGTACTTCTACTCTTCTCTCTCTTCAATCGCCTTCTCTGCATCAATGTTCTTTTGTTGTAATGGCTTCTATGAGAGTGGCTAGTTGATCAAGTATTAGGTTATTCTAGTCAACATCAATGTTGGGTACAATTTGGTGCAATATTTCCCTACTTTCTTCCAGTACCATGGAGTCTCTGTGCTACTTCTTCAGCTTCTCTCGTAATTCCTTCCTCTGGCATATTTCACTATATTATTTCAATGCTTCATAGTCAAGTGTTGTTGGGTCACATTTGGGTTTCTCAATGATTTCATCTAAAGTGACTTCCAACTTACTCTTTTTGGATTTCTTCTTCTTCTGAGTTTTACTTGAGTGTAGAACCATAGCCATCTTCTCGACTTTGTCTATGGTACTTTATGAAGTTACTTGTGGTGTTTCTTCTTTTTGCTACTTTGTTTCAGTGTCAGCTTGTTATTTTTCTATAGACGTCTCTACATCAACCTTTACATTATTAGTAGCAACTTTTTTGGTTTCCTTAGGAGTACCATCTTTAGGTTTATCTCCTTCATCAGTGTCCTTATGCACTTCATCTATATTTTTCTGTGCATCCTTCTTGTTTGTGTCTCCATTTGTTTGATTTGTATTTCCACTTGTAACCTTGTCAGTTTTGGTTAGAATATGAGTATATTCGATGTCCTTCTAATCATCGATGTTGTCTTTCTTTCCCTCATCCCCTACATCCTCAATAATTCTTGAATCTTTGTTAGGTGGTTTGTCTATTTATTGAAGTATATTGATGGCTTGCATCAATATTGGCATGTTTCCTGGTATGTTCACCTATGAAGTATCAAATGTTGTGTCCTACTCATCGGTTGTGTCCTACTCATCGATTGTGTCCTACTCTTCTATTGGGTCATCGGTTATGTTGATGACTGTTTTATCCAAAATGTTGTCCCTAATGGTGTCTAACCATATTTCATCTGCAACTTCCACATTCTTGTTGCCGATTGTGTTCATTTCTTCTTTATCTAACTCAACTAATGTTTCATCTTCTACATCTTTGATTATGACGTGTGTTCTTGAGTTTCCTAAATATCATCTTTATGTTGTAGGTCTTTTTCAGGGCTAGCTTCCTCAATAGATCTATTGAGTATATTACTCCATTTCTTGTGACTTTCTTGTTCAAGCTCCATAACCCTCCCTTCAAGAAATTTGTAGGCTCTCAACTTGGGTGAGAATTCCTTTTTATGGTTCTCCATCATCTCATCAATTTCTTCCCTCTTGGATTCAGGAGGCATAAGAGAAACAAGTACTCTTTCTCTTATCTCCTCATTCTTTAATGCAAATGTCCATCTGGGATATAATCTATCCAAGATTTCCCTTGGTACATTATTACCTTCAAATTGAATTGGTACATACTTGAATTTGTACATCTTTGCAATGATGGCATCTTCAACTTTGTTTTGATCTTCTGGATCTAGTTTTAGCCATCTTCTTATATTAGAATTTGTAATAGATCCCAAATTTGCAATAGATTTGCATACCCCATCAATGCCTTCTGGAACTTTAATCTTTTATTCTTCTACACATTCATCTTGTTTGGTGTCCTCAATTTTTTCCCTTGTTTGAACGAACCTTCTTCTCTTTGATGAACCTCTTTTCTGTGTGGTTGCTTTCCTCTTGTAGGTTCTAACTTTTCCTTTCTTCAAGGATGATGAACTTGAGTCCTTCATTGTTTGGCTTCTTGTTCTTGAAGTAGATGTGGTTCTTGGCTTCTTTGCTGGTGGAGGGGGTGGTGAATCTTACTCTGTGGCCTCAGAGTCATTCTTTTCTGTAGCTTCACCCATGAGTGACTGGCCTTTGGTCTCTTCCTCCTTGACAACTTCTCATTCCTGTTCAGTTTCTTCTTTTGTTTTCAACAATATTTTCTTTAGGTTATTGAACATTTTATCCTTTTTCCTGACTATTTTCTTTACAACTAGGCTAGATTTGATTCTTTATTTGGGCTCCTCATAAGTTACAAACTTTGGTTGTTTCTTGTCTAGTGGTTCATTTATCAATGCCTCAATTATCGTGGATGCTTTATCAATATTTAGCTCATATTATAGAGGTTATAACCATGTTTTCCTTGGTACAATAGGTTTGATTTATGTGTGGTTGGTGTTTACCATGAAACATATATAATCTTTGAATTTCTCTATAATTTGTTCAGGGATCCTTACCCTTTTCTGCATTAGGTCCTTGAATCCAAAAAAGTACTCATCCATGACTATTTCAAAGTTGTCTTCCAGTGATGTTAGGTATTCACTAATTTGCATTGTGACCGGTTTTGTGGTGTCCTATTTTACATCTCCTACTAATGAAAATGTTTCTTGAAAGTAAAAGAAAATGCACATGACAAGTGATCCAAACTTACATGTATTTGTTTTAGAATTTCTTATAGTCCTCAAGTTTTCTTCTAGCTAGCTCAGTATAAGTGTCAACAGATCCAACTGAGTACCTTTGTTTACAATCTTATAGGCTGTATCTACTGCACCAGATGCTATGATGTTCATCCTTATTTCTTGGAAGAATTTATAACCTAGAACATATGCTCCAAATTTAAGTTCATCGTCGGTTATAGTAGATAGCTTCAGTCCTCTACCATCACACTTGGCACATGTGTTCTTCTCAATCTCAGCCTTGGGTGGGTTTTTTCATGCTTTTAATTTCTCAGTTACAAAGTAACTGGTGACTACATGGGTAACATCTTGGGTTATCATCTTAGGATCATCCAACCATAGTTTTTGATTGTGCATTTAGCTTAGTACTAACTGAATCCACTCAGTTTTGAATGCCTTTGGGAATAATAGGGCATTGGTGAGCGCTTTCACTTGTAGGTGTTTGTGTTCATCTTTTATGGACCCATATTTGTTACACAGCTTCTTTTAAGCTTGTTCCACCTCTAAATCCCTGATTTATGCAATCTTGTAGTGGATGTAAGCTCACACGTCTTTGACAAGAAAAACCCTAGCTAGTATTCACAAGAATGCTCCAGCATTGTCGAGTTGTGATGCAACCTCAAGGTAAATTTTGTCATGTGGTTCCACACATACAAAATTCTTAATGATTTTAACCTCATCCTTCTTGATGTTCTTCTGTTTGGTGGTTCTTGAGGTCGTGGCCATTTTTTCAGAGAAATTTGGGGCTTTCTAGAAAAATTGGTAAACAGAGTTCTTGGTTGGCGTAGAAACTTACTATTTATAGCTGCAGTGGTCACTCATTTATTGGAGTGCTCTAGGTCATGTTGAAGTTTCTCTATGATGTTTTTTTCTCAATTTTTGCTCCCATCGCTCTGATCTAGTCATGGTGAATAATGAAGCCCTTACATAACTCTTTTATAGGCATTTTCCCTAAAAAGTGAGTCATTAATGCTCAACCACTCCTTGATGTTTGAAGATAGAGTTTGTTGGTTTTAACATTAACTATTCTTCGATGACAATGTGACATTTTAGGGCAATTGTTTAACTCTTTTCTTTTACCAATGGGTCTCAGTTTACACTAGCAACTTTGCTTTCTCATGTTAACTGATGTTTTTCGGTAAGTGTAGGCAGTTTCAACTTTGAGCATATACGCAGTTTCAGCTTTGAGCATATACCGATGGATTTTGGTATGTATTACTTGATAGAATAGTTATCACAGATTTTAACAAGTACTATTGTGATGCATCTTTACTTATACTAATTTTTTCATTTCATAAACATCTAATGGAATTGATGTAAAGTAATACATAGTGCAATGTAGTTCCATACTTACTTGTTTTTCTTAGGTGGGGTGGTGATGTCACCAGATCCATTGGATGGGGTGTCACCATTTTCATTTCTTGGTCTAGCTTCATCATTGTTTGAAGCTTTTATCCACATTTTGTCTCTCATTCTCTGCATGTCTTCAATGGTGTTTCCATTGGGATATGTGTTGGTCTCTATCATTTGGTCTTTGCAGTCTTTCTTGAGATGACCAACTTTATGGTAGTGTAAGCATGTCATTCTCAGGTTAGTCTAGCCTCTAGACTTTCTTATCCACTGTCTCATACAATTTTCAGCAATGTGACCAAATCTTCCACATGTTGTACAATTTTTTCATGTGTTGTAATCCCATACATACTGGTTACTGACTCTTTTTGGTTGATAGGGAGTTTCTTGACCTTAAGGCTTCCATGTTTTCTTTTTCTTTTTCTAGCATTCAAGAGTTGTGTGACCATTCATTTTGCATGTAGGACAATATTTTTCCATGTAGGTTTCCTTCTTTGGTTCTTTCATCTCAAACTTACATTCATATGCTTTATGTCCTTTCTTGTTACATTTATAACCAAATCCTATGAATGAAGATGTGGATTTAGGAATACCTTTCATTTTTCCTCTACATACATTTGATGTGTGGCCTTTCTTTCCACAGTGATTACATGTCAGCTTGCTTGGTCTTGGATTTTCATATAAATTCTTTCTATCAGCTTGATTGGGTAATTCTCCATTCTTGGTAAATCCTAGAACGGTGTTTTTTTTGAATCTTCATTGTCCTTCAAGAAAATCATCCATTCTTTTATTACTTTCATCATCTTTCTTGATAATTTCATTATGTTGTTGCTAAATTCTGATTTCATGTTTCAACTTTTCATTCTCATCCCTTCGCTCACTGATAGCTTCTATTCTTTCACTGAGTTCAACATTCATTTTTTTTGCCTCTTGACTCATAAGAATAATCTGATTTGTGATCTCATGCTGATGCTTTGTAAGTCTTTGTATTTCAGACTCCTTTTCTTTTAGCTTTTTTGAATCTTTCTGCTATCATCAATAGCTAGTGTTCTTTCTTGCTCAACTTGTCTAGCACTATTCATGACATCAATAATTCCTACCATCTATGTCTCCTAACCAATTTGCAGAGATTTCACTTGTCCAACTAGATGTTGACTGATTTTGTTTAGGCTTGTGATGATTTCTTCTGATGTGTCTGATGCTTTTCTTGGAGTTGATCCTGAAGATTCAAAGAAATCTAGTATCTCTTCCTCAAGATAATCTTTTTCATTTTAGAAAGTTTCCATGATCTTTCTTTCATCTAACAACTATCTCATATTGATTCTAGCTTCTTTATACTACTCATAGAAGATCTCAATTTCTAGCTTCTTATTTTCAATATTCTTGTCAAGTCTGTACTTCTCCATTGTATGATCTTTTCTCTTAAGCCTTTAAGCTCTTCCAAAGAAGAGACTTAGCTCTGATACCAATTTTTGGGATTAATGGGAAGTGTGTACTGAGAGGGGGGGGGGGGGGGGAATTGGTAGCTNGGGGGGGGGGTGAATTGGTAGCTCTAAAACTTTTGTATCCTTTTATCAATTAACCTTTGTGTAATCACTTGTTTATCCAACCATCCATTCTATACTATCTTAATGCAAGATATATGAATTCACAAACATAATGAAACATGTGGACATTCATAGAAACATTCATGAAATTAATTCACACATAACACAAGATATGATATTGCAGAAAACTCTTGTTAGGAAGTAAAAACTGTGGTGGGGATGACACCCACAAATTCTTCACTATCTGCAAATTGGAGGGGCTGATTAAGGTTTACAATTTGATCGCTTTTGATGATCTACCTAGTTAAGAGTATCTGTCAATACCTATTAAATTCCAATTTGTTAAGAGCTTTAGCAACACTATTGAGTGTGCACCCAATTAAGAGATTTATAGTTGGACTGTTAAATCAACCTTCCTTGAAAGGATTTTTACACTTTGCTTCACTTGTTAGAATGATAGAAAATTACAATTTGACCTCGTGTATGAAATATCCTATTTTTTATTATAGATCCAATTAAGTTTACTTGAATAAGTATATCATCTAATGTGATTGAATAATACCTCTGATTCTCGGTAGTCTCTGTTCTTGGTTCTTGCTAACCAAATTCACCTTTTGTTGCTCTGGATCATGAAACTTTCAATCTGATCCATAGATGTGCTCATAAGATTTATTCATCCTCTCATATCCTTTAATATCCCTCTCTTATTATTAATAATAAATTATTACATACTCTATTTATAAGATAGATTGACCTAATCAAGTTTCACGTAAAACAATGTTAACTCTAAGACCATAGGTTTACAATTTTACCTTGATCTCCTAGTATATGTGTTTTAAATCAGTTAACTGATTAAAGCACTTACATTCATGTTTCTTGTCCCTAAAGAAATGGTTTTAAAAACAAATCACGATTCTATAAATAGAATAAGACTATTTTATTTGACATGGAAGTTAGATACACTTTTTGCGGGCTGCGACTGACTTTCAGTTTCTGACGGTCGGTTATTCTCTGAAATCAGTTGACTATCTTTTGGGTTCCTTGCTTGAATTATTCTCTCAGTTTTCTCTTTGACTGTCTCTTGGGTTGCACTATATCCTTCATGTCAACTTCCTCTTTCAGGTTCCTCTTTATCCGTTTGAATTTTCCTTTTCGGTTTACAGAGAAAATTGTGTTGTCAGTTTTCTTTGTACTTAGTAGTTTTCGGTGATCTCTGATATCTGCATTTTTGGTTCGCTCTTTGTTCTATCTTTCGGTGTATTCCTATCAAAAGTGTTTTTGCATACTAATGGAAAAATAATTTCATCACATTGCTGGAGATCTTGCGGGATATTTTCAATGTAATATGTTAATCGATATGTTTGGATATGATATTTCATATAATGGAATCAAATGTAATGCGTAAGGACAAATAAAAATGTAAAAGTGTCATTTAGTTGTCATTTGAGGCCTAGTTGGTCAAAAGTTCAAAATGATGTAAAAAAGATAGGAAAAGGATAAATTAGATTTATTTATTCATTTGACAAGTCATATGATGTGTTTTAATGGTTGTTATAAAACCATAAAGTCATTTTTGAAAAAGTGTAAAAGTTGTCAATTTGACAAGAAATATTGTTAAAGCAAAATGCACAAAAGTTGTAAAAATGTAACCTAGGATGTCAAAATTGTTTAAGGGGTAGTTATGAATGTTTCCAAGGTTGTAACCCACTATTTAAATGATTAATATGAATCCAAGCCAAAATGGAGGAGAATACCATTTTGATTGAATTTGATAGTATAAAATCCTTTGTTTTGAAGTTCACGACAATTTTTCCTCTATTTTGAGGCCTTGTACAGACATGTACGGCCTAGAAATGGTGTATTATTATTTAAATTTGACATATTAGTGAATAATATTTCATTTTGGTTCTGGTTTGGTTCATTTTGGTGAAGAATTGAATGAGTTATGAATGTTTTATGTATTGTAATTGTCAGGATTTATGAAACAAGTCATGTTGCAGAAACATACACAGTTATTTAATGATTTTTAACTGGAATAAAATTTATATTTTCAGAAATAGGGATAAATTATCTTTCTAATTAAAGTGGTTTGGTGATATTTTGTTACATTTTGTGGAAGTTATTCCACTTTTGGTGAAAGCAGGTTGAAACCCTCTTCAATGGAGTTGTTTGCAAGGGTTTGGACATAAATTGAATTTTAAGCATTGGAAAAATATAAAAGTTACATATTAATGAAGGTGATTAATGTATATTTCAAATTAATTTGGTTTGGGCTTTATTGGTTAATTTTTTAAAGAGTTATGTTGATGCCCTAGGCAGATAGGGAATGCATTTTATTTTTCTGGATTTGTTTGTAACAGTCAAAATGGTCTTGGTGTAGAGGCCATAACTTTAGATCCCATTGTTGGATTTTTCTAATATTTGGATATGTTTTACACAACCTCACTCACTACAATTTCACTAGAGGGATTTTTTGAATATGGTTGGATGTGAAAGTTGTGCATAACATAAATCAGGGTATCAAAGTTGTCTCATCGAGGACAAATTTGGAAGATGTTTGGTTGGATGGACGGTAGGAAGGAAGGAATACTTGGATAGAGGAACCTATCCTATATGATTCAAATATTTAATCTTTGGAGATGTTATTTTTCCTCTAACAATTTTTTTCTATATTGTATTGTTAGCTGGATGAAAATGATCCTAAGAAGTTAATGTGGTTTGCATGCAGGATGCTCTAGATCAAATTGGTATCAGAGCCCAGCAAAAGATCTGGGTGAAAAGAAGGTTTTGTGTTTTGGTTTTCTTATTGGTTACAGGTTCTTATCCACCAGCTTCATATGAAGGTTGGGTTGTGTGTACAAATATTGGAAGTATGTCAAGGGCCAAAGAGTGGTCAAATTAGTTGACAAGAGACTAGGGAAAGAGGAAGGATGTGTTAGGATTAGGTAATACTGAGAGGGGGGGTGAATCAATATTACAACACTTATTAAAAAATTTCAACCATTTATAAATAATCCATAAGCTTGTAGAAATGAAAAGAACATAAGAAAATAGCACAGTACTAATAACACTATTATTTATTGTGGAGGAAACCCTGACCAAGGGAAAACCCTGATGGGGATGGTACCCACAAGCATGCACTAAAGTATAGTGTCAATGTTAGGAGACCTAGCCCTATTAGGAGCTACATATTACATAGTAAATTTCCTTCTTAGAGGAATAATAACCCTGTTAAAGGTATACAACACCCTGTTAGGGGCCAAATGAGCATACATCTCTTACAATATAGTTCTGTTACAAAATGTTCTCAGTAATGAATAAAACAAGCATCACTAATGCTTAGATAGTTACAATCATAGTTCTTTAATGATATTTTTCATCTTATGCTCTGTCACTCGCATGTCACATCCAAAAATTTGTTCACAAACACACTTCTCCCTTTTCTCAACAAAATATCTTACATATATATCTTTCTTCTTTACCAAGTTGTCTCTCAAATAAAAATATTACATAGTTATCTCATATTGCAAAATACATTTAATAAATAAAATATCAAATGCATAGTTAGTGCTCCTACATAATCAAAATCTAGGTTATAAAAAATCATTATCCAACTCTGATTGCCAGGAGTCCACGTCATACTCTTTGAATGATCACTTATGTCCAACTACTCTGTGTCATTTTTCTACTGCTATATGTCTATCTTCAAATCTCTCTAACTCACTCTAAACATCACCAAAAAAAATTGATCTTAGGTGGAGGTCACACATACCCCATACTATCTTCTTCTAATCTCTCTTTCCTTAAATCATCAATCTTGATCTTTGATACCCAAAATACCTATGTATTTTTGCTTTTATACTTAGCCAATTTCAAGGTCACCAAAACATAACTTTAGATGAATCAATTAGTATGCCAGATGTGTTGTCATAAATATCAACCAAAAAGTGGATCACATCATAAAAAATTGATCACTTTCCAAAAATATCTCCCTTTGGCATTGATGACAACACTTTACAAAAAATGACTAAGTGTTCCAACAAAACAAAACTATTTTTCCTTATACATTATTCTTTTCCTCTTCTCCTCTTATTCATTTTTCTCTTCTCTCTTCTCATATTCATTTTTCTTCTCTTTTCCCCCTTTAACAAAAATTACAAAGGTGCATAAAAAGTAATAAAATTATTGGGGCTTGCTTACCAATTTTAGAATATCTTGAAAGGAATATTCCAAGATGTTCACTTTTACAATCCATGACTTAAGCAATAGTTGACTAACATGAATTAGTCCATTCCATGAAAATGATGTAGTCTCTGCTTCTTTCAACTCTGTAGGCATAGAGTTAGCAAATGATTCTTCAGTTTTCTCCATGTCTGATAAATGTACTTCAATAATTGATAGCTTAGGAGTGATTAAACTATTCAGCAAATTAAATCTTGTCAAAAATCTCCCTTTCTCAATATCAAATACATTGAGTTTGGCCAAAATTCTTGTTACTTCCTTGTCCAATTCTGTTAGAGATTTTGAAAAGGTTTCACAACTATCCATCATACTATTCAAAGTTTCCCTATCGTTGGTAATAATGTCTTCAACATTCTAAATATGTTTGATAGGGTTCATGCAATAGTTAAATAGTTTCCTGTCATGTGCAACAAAACTCTTTGCATTTGCAGTACTAGTTCTCAAAATGCCCAACTCCCATGAGATAGACTGGAAAAGTTCAAGTAGCTTCTTTTCTAAGTAATTCTTTTCTGCTTTTCCTTCTACAATCTTCATCAGGTTTTCATACTATCCATCAAACGCATCAAGTACCAAATTCAGGTTCTTGACATCATCTCTATTCTGAAAAACAATAGGTGCTAGGAGAAATTTGTTCATAGTATCAATTGACCTAGACATCACCTTGGTCATCTTGTCAAAATTCTTATCAGATCTATCCTTTTCTTTAGTGAGTGCAATTAGAGCTAATTTTACCAACTCATCCTCATCCATACAATCAATATCCATATCAATAGATTTATCTTTACTTTTCAATAGTAGGGTAGAAGATGTGTCTACTTCTATCTTTATTTCCTCATTTGTTGTTTCTTCTTTCTACTCCAATTATTTTTGTTCTTCTTCCCCAGTTACTATATTGTCATTATTTTCTTCAAATGGATCCTTCTCATCATGTGAAGTGGAAAGAGTCACAGGAACACTAAAGACATAAAAATATGGTTGCATATCAAGTTTTCTCTTCTCAACACTTGCTTCAACTATCTTTGAACTCTCTCCCATTCCTAAGGGTGTAGGCATAGTAGCTGTAGGGAGTGGAGTATTCTCAGGAATAGCATTCATTAGTATTTGGTCTAGTGCTCCCTGAGTCTCTTCTATAACTTCATCATACTTTCTTTCAATAATCTTTACAAGCCTAGTCTTAGTTATCAATAAAGGTTTAGGTTCCTTAAATATTCTCTCTCTTTCTTTCATAGAAACTATAGGCAACATATTATCAATTTCTTGATTTCTGATAGTTTCATCCTCAATCTGTGCTAGTTGTTTCCTAGTATCCAATCTACCATATAATTCTTCATGTATACTTCCCTCTATCTCCAATAGATTCTTTTTGAAAACAAGTAAATGATTAACTACAACATCCTCAATCCAAATTTTATCATTTTCTTCATACTCTTCATAGTATTTTTTAATAGAAAATAACTTTCCTTGTTCAATGGCTCTCTTCTCAATCATATTCAAGTCAGGTTTCCATATGTGTTTATCACTTTCAGTTTTATTTTCTTCTCTAATAGTGCTTGGTTCCTTAGGTGGTGAAATCTGACTGTTGCATATGGTACTCACTCTAGGAATGATATTTTTGTCCTGTGCAGTCTGTTGTGGTGGAGGAGGTGGATTGTCTACCATTACTACTTCAAGAGGTGTAAGAGTTGTAGTAGCAAAACTTGCCAATCCAGAATTTCACTCTGCTAGCTTCTTCTTAACTTCCTTCAACTCTTCCTTTGTGAATTCGGCCTTAATACCACATTCATGCACAATGTTGTCTACTTTTGTCTTCCTGAAGCCTCTGGTTTGTTGCTCTCTTACCTTAACTAATTTTTCCTCATAAGTTCCCCATCTCTCCTCAAATGTATCTATCTTAGATGCAAGGACATATTGAATTTGCAAAGTTAATATCTCAAAACTTACCTCATATCCCATAGGATGGCACCATTTCTTCCTCAGCATAACTACCTCAAAGAATACATAATTAATTTCAACCATGAAACAGATTGTATCCTTGTACTTCTCAACTAATTCTTCAGGTATCTTATATCTTCCCTTCATCTACCTCTGAAGAATCTTAATCATACCAAAAAACTCACCATCAACCCATGTGTGGTTGTCTTCGGTAACTCTGTGAAATTTGTATACCAGTAGGTATCCCTTTTCTCCAAGCACTAGGGTGCATGCCTAGGGATTTGTGTTCAACGTGTATGTACATATGCATCAATAGTCAACCAAATTTGAAGTTGTTCAATCTATCTTTCTTTATCAATTTCACATTCTCTAGAAATTATTGTGCTAACACTTCACATAGATTTTATTTAGTGTTTTATTTTACCATTTTGTATGCCATCATGATAACTCCTGCAGATACTGAATTAGGTCTACTACTATACTAGAATTTGTAACCAAGTATCATAGAAATCAACTTTATATCCTATTTCACAATGTCGCGTACTGACATAGCTTGTCTGTCCCATTTTGAGTGGGTTAGGGTTTCAACTTGATTCTTCACATGTTTCTCTACTACAAGAATGATTCCCATTTTATCCAAACCAGTAATCTCATGAATCAATTCACTACAAATCTTCACAGGTTGCTCACCTATCCAAATGAATTGATCATGTACTCTTCTCAACAATATTTTAAACCATTCTTCTTCATCAAATTCATATAATTCCATAATTTTAATAATGCTCAATTGATCAACATTCTTCTATTAATCTCTCATAATACCTTTGTTAGTCATATACTCCATTTTACTATAAATATCATCAATACCTAGTATGTCATACTTACAATGAATGTATGCCCTAATGTCTTCTACATACAAAACTTTGTATGGTGTCTGAGAAAATGTCCCTTCAGGGTCTTCTTCACAGTACTTGAAAGGATGTTTCTTGAATTTGTATCTAGTTCGATCTACAACATCATAGATAACAGGAGCATCCATAACTAGATGATGTAAATACCTCTTACAAGCTGAATTATGAGTATTTGCATCAATCGAACACCCATGACAATTGTAGAATAGACTAAATCTCTCTACTCTCTGATTTCCTTAGGTCAATCTTTATCAAATGGTAAGGAAATATATAATCATATGGTATTTTATACAATGTTAAGTCATTAAAAGTTCACTTTACCCAATACTGTCCAGTCGGCTATAAATCTCGAGATCATGCAATAAGCATTGTCCAATGTTGTGATCTTAAATATATACTACATAATGTCAGCCACAATTATACATAAGCTCGCTAGAGTTCAATCCAAAAAAATTAGGGGTAGGATATATTCTGATGTCTACATCCAATGCTCCCCCTAATGCCATGATCAACCAATTAGGTTGATTTTGCTTTGTTACCAGTAGGAAAAGATCTAGTAGAATCTAGTGTCTCTCCCTGAACCAATGTCTCACTTGTCTCTTTGATCTTCCATTTCTTACCACTATTCTTATCCTCTGCTTTCTTAAAACAGCTGTCAAAATCACTCTTTAAATCTGCAACACTATTAGCAAACTCATTTCTATTCTTTTGTGTATTCATAAGAGGTTGTACTCTTCTATTTTTTACTCCATTATACCTACAAAAAATTTCTATATGACCTGTATTATTGTATTTGTAACATATAGGAGATCTTCTTTCCTGATTTACTTGTAGCTTACAATACTTCACAATGTTTCCCTTGTTATTACATTTGTAGCATGTAGTTTTCACTATAGGTTCTTCTCCATTGCCTTGTCTATATCTAGATTGATTAGGTTTCCTACATTCTACTTTCTTGTGCCCATATCCAAAACAACTAAAACAATAACCAGAAAAGGTCTTAAAAGGGGGATTACCTCTGTAATCTCTTTTCAAGTGTCCAAACTTGTTACACCCAAAGCATCTACCGTTGAAAGGTCTGATCTTCTCTCTAGGTTCTACAATAGTAGGTTTTTCAACATCAATATTTGCAACATATTTCTCTTCTTATTTCTTCAAACATTCAGCTTCATTGAATCCAACACTAGTCATGTCACCTTTATGTTTATGTATGTCTCTTTTTTAATTGATCAAGTCACTGCTAGTGTGAATTTTCTCCATGTGTTTCTTTGCCTCAACAAGTTCACCTTTTATGATCTAATTATATTTATCTAGTTCTAGATACTTTCTCTTGTAGTTTTCAGCCTCATTCTTCATTTGTTCCATTAAAATATTTGTACTATTCAAAGCATCTTCAATCTTCTTCTTATAATCCTTTTGTAATTGAATCTCTTTAGTCATGACTTCATTTTCAAGCTTCAAGGTTTCATTTTATTATTCAAGTTGCTTCATCTCATCTAAATTTTCTTTGTCTGAATCTTTTTTTTATTTGTGTATTGTCTTAAAATGGAAGCACTTCCATTTTGATGGGTTTAGCACCCTCATTTAGTATGTTTGCATATTAGATTTGCATCTATGCTTGATTATACATGTGTAGGTGAAATTAGGGTTAGGATCTTGTGGATCCTCCTAGATTTCCATCTCTATGGATCTTTTGTCTAGGTAGGACCTATGTATTGGTCCTCCTGGACCTCATCCTACTCTCTCTCTAGGCCTCAAGGCCTTCTTAGCATTCTGGCACATTCCCCCACCTTCCTAGGTCCCCGACTGACCTAGGAACCTCTTAGCAACTTTTTGGTCACCTTCCTGAAACCTAAGGTGAGGGTCAAGGTTGACCCTGACCTAGGTCAGGGTTGAGGTCAACCTTGACCTAGGTCAAGGTTGAGGTTGACATAGACCTCTATTGGGTGTTGGTCCCCGCTTTCAAATCTGGAGCTTATCGGGGTCCAGAACTTAAAATAGGTCCCTGGGTTTGGATGCAGAAGTGTTTTCTCTGATATTTGAATTAATATATTCCCTCCTTGGTTGGTGATTGTGATTGGACCATGATTCTAGGTGAAATTTGAAATTGGGTCCCTTGGATTTCCCTAGGAGGCCTATGTTGAGATCTCTATATAAACACTTTGTTTTGCCTTCATTTGATCATGAAATGAAATTGGGCGATGACATGATGAAATGATGATGCAAACAAGAAAGAGGATGATACAGAAGGAAAAGCTAGGAGGACATATCATCTTCAATCTATTGGTTGTATTCCCAGTTCTCGTCTCTTTACCATTTTTTGTGGTCCTCATGCTTGCTTTATGCCTAAAAATAGAAGTCTCTCAGTTTTATGTCTTCTCTCCATTGAATTCTTTTGGTTTTTAGGTCAGAACCCATCTAAAAATTGTAAAGCCTCAAAACCCTAGGTCATGTTTACTAGGAAAAACCATGAATAAACCCTTAAACATTTATCTCACTTCTATTTTGGCGTTACTTTTTTGAGTTCACTTAAGTCATGTGTTGAAAAGCTTGGTCACCTAGTCGCGTGATCCGGATGGCATATTCCTTTGTTCCTAGAGACTTGGCGATTACCTTATGTTAGGATGTCTCTAAAGGACTTTTAATATTTATTTTTCTCTTAGAGACTTGGTAGAGCCCTTCAGTCGCATAGTCTCTAAATGAGAAGATAGGTTAGCAATATGTGACGGGGCCCACAGACAAGTCACGGTGTCGCGAGAAAAGATTATCCGTTAACAGTTTGTCATGAGACTTGGCAATTTCTTCATGTCGCGTAATCACTGAATTGGCCCATACTTAAGTAAGTAGTACATGGTCAGTTGCGTAGTCTCCAAAAAGAGTGGTGGATAAGTGAAAATGAATGAGACATCACAACTAACCATTTGTAGTTGGAAATAAAACACAGTCGGGTTGTCGCTAGATTAAGATGCTGAGTCAGCTCTCCATTTAGAAATGCAAAGATGAGTAATGAACAAGACACATGTCCAAAGGTGAGTTGACTAAATAAGCTTGTCGCGTGGTCTCCAAATGGAAAAAGACTATCCAGCAACTAAGAGACTAAGTATAAAGGCCTTTTCTGTCGCGTAGTCTCCAGAAAATTTGAAGGTATGATATATTACTCAGCGATTTAATAGAGGCCGTCAGATGCAATGATTTAGAGATCCTACGGTGGTTGCGAAGTCTCTAAATAAAAGGTTCAAAAGGAAAAGGTACTCGTGACTTAGAGATAAGGGTATGTCACATGGTTGCTAGATGAGCCGAAGGGTAAAAGATTTGTCGCATTGTCTCTTAAGGGTAAGTCACTTAACATTGGTATTCAGCGATTAGGTGACTAAAGGTAGTCATGTGGTCTCGTAAGGAAAAGCAATAATTTAGCGACATGGAGATAACTATGAAAGTTAAGAGTAATGGTTAGTCGTGGAGTCTCCAAGTAAAACATGAGTTAAAATTTTCTTCGAGTGACTTTGATTTACACAGTCGTGTGATTGCCAAAAGTAAACTGTGGTTAACTAGGATGGGGAAAGTTGAATTGTCGCTAAGTCTCCTAAAGAATCAAATATTAAAGAATTGGGTCAGCAACAAGGATATTATACACAGTCATGTATTCGCTTGATATGAAATCATAAGAAAAGGTGGCAGTGTCTAACATAACAACATGAATCATTTAGTGTCCAATGACAAGCTTGGATATTGATTACTATGCAAAAAAGGGTAGCTGAGATGTATGACAGAGAACCAATCATAGTCAAACATGTCATCACATTTAAATTTTATAAAGTTTTGCACATATATGAATTTGATTTCCTGTCACACTCAAGGGCTATGACTAGGTTTTCAATTAATTCACAACATGCTAAATTGAAGAATTGAACTGATGAATTTCAAAATGATGAGCCATGTAATTTGAACAATTACCATAAAGAGTTGATTAGGGATTCATTTTAACTTACCTTGCTTTCAGAATTTCAGAGCTAAGAAGTGTTAGGTATTCTGAGAAGTGAGAAGAAGCTAGCAAAGTTGCAAAATATCCAGTCAATCAGGAGGCTTTGATTTTCCAAGAGTTGTGCATAGAGGAGTAAGGTGAGTCTAGGAAGTAGATTTGTTTCAATATCAATAAAGAAGGGATTCAAACACAGCAAACATGAGTAGAGAAGTCAGTGTGGCTTCTACCAGTGGGAGAAGTTAGGATGCAGATGAAGAGTCCAAGGGGAAAGGAAATTTCTCAAATGAATTCCTCAAATTACTACCAGGTTCAACTCAGAACAGGAGGGCAGATCCTAATTTTCTTAAAGATGACTACTGTGATATCAGAGATGTTGATACTCCAGGGACCATTGGTTTTTCCATTTTTAACTACTTTTTAAAGAATTCTGATAAACCTATCCTAGTATCAAACCCTTAGGCCTATGGTTTAGCTAAACTGATAGTTCCTGATGTCTACATATATGCAGATTTGTGCTTAGGCCTCGACATTAATTATGATGTCTTGTCTAAGATGATTAAGAGGGATGATGGAACTGCCTTTCTCATACTAAATATAAATTCATTCATGCAAGCTTTTGGTTTGTATAGCACTATGTCCACTAAAATTGATATCACTAAGCATGAAGCAAGATACAATTTGAAGCCTGGTATTGCTAGGGAAACATTATAGAAGCACATGTTCAAGGAAGTGAGAAAACATCTTGGTCCTATATCTGGGACAAGCCCTTACTACTTCAAGGACTTGCATTTTTACATTAAGTACATTGCCTATGCCCTATGTAGAGTGCTAGGGATAGATGGGGAAGTAGATAAGATCAATGTCGGGATAATTATTATGGTGCTAGATTTGTAGGAGGTGCATTATAGCACTAGCTATGATTATATACAGGATAACCTTGACAAGATGCATGAGGGGTTCATAGCAACTCAAAAGAAGATGCCTAACAATGAGGCATTTATTATAGGATCAGATGTGGACATTGAAGGTTTTAATAAGATATTAGATAAGGCATTCAAGGCAGAAACTGACATGAGTAATTTTCTATTGGATGTTAAGAACATCACTGATGTTAGATGGGAGAGGCAAAAGGCATAGGTACAAGCCACCCAAGACTTCAAGTGGCCGACCGATGATGAAGTGACAACATGGGAACTAATCACTAGGCCCAGGAAAAAGAAACCCGCAGTAGAGGAAGAGATCCTGGATGATGAATAAAGGTGAACATTTGCCACCTCACTAATGAGTATGAAGAATGTCAGTTATTACTAAAGGAAAGTAGGTGAGCATGTAAAGACGGTCACCCAAGTTTGACATAAATGATACCAGATACCATGAATACTATCAAAGTGAAGGTGCTAGATAAAGAGAGGAGCAAAGAATATCAGATTTCATCTTTTGACTTTGTATTTCCACCGTTTCTTCTTTCTCCTCTTTTGTCTTTTCTTAGTTTTAGGGTTAGGTTTTTTCAGACCATCCAAAGCTTGTTGCATCCTTTTGAAAAGGATTCCAAGATGGTTAAAAACCTATAAATAGTCAAAAATTTGTAATTGAACGAAGGAGATGAAATATATTGTAAAATCAAACTTTCTCAATTTGTGTTTGTCTTTCCAAGCTTCAAATCTTTTTCATGTATGAAAGAAAGATCACATCAATAAAATACGGTATGATTTTACTCTTCTCTATTGTTGTCTCTTTATTTCCTATGTATGCTTTTTTTTATGCTTAAGTTTGTAAGGCAGTCTAAAGCATTTTGGTTACAAGGTAACTATTTGATTACTTACAAGTTTCTTTCATGTAAAGAACTAAGTTTTGTGAGTGGTTTTAGGAAGCATATTAGTATTTAAAGATTTGATACATTATTTTAGAGGTAACTAGATAATTTGTAAGGTAGTTTATCTGAATTTCATGTAGGTTGTAAGGAAGCTTACAGTGTTTTGTTTCTGTGAGACTTGGGCTTATTGACTCTGTAACCCAAAGGATAGGCACTGATCTAGGTTTTGGTCTGATAATACATCATCATCCAAGTTTTCAAAATTATTCAAAATTATTTTGATCAACATACTTTTGTTACTAAGAACAAACAAAGTAAACTTAGTAAGGACTCATGTCAATAGGACAGTGTCCATTTTTGTGATTCCTTGGAGAGTGAATCATTAGGTTATCCCTCCGAAAAACAAAAGGAAGAAGGATGCAAATCCTTGTCTCATTAGTTCATGTTATCAAAACCATAGCCTAGCTTATAATACTCCATTTCAAATTAATCATTGCAATCTCTAAATTATTCTATAAGTTGTTACTGTTAGGTTTTAGGTCTATAGCAAGTGAATGAAATAATCCACCAAATACATAGGCTAAAGTATCAGTAAATTTTAATAGGTAATACCTGCCAAAGTCTGTGGAGCTCAAAAATGAAGAAGGATATTATCCAATCCTTAGAAATTAGCCTTTCTCTTGCCTAAAAGAGGTTGCATTAAAGTATATGAGGTATACTATCATCATTAGGTAAGTGTTGCAAGAAAAAGTGCTAACAAATTGGCGACTCCACTGGGGAATAGAGATTTTAAAGTCTTGTTAAGAATTTGCAGAATATCTCTTGCCCAAGTAATCAAAAATATCTAGCATTTAAAATTTTAACTTGTGTACAAATCATACCAGTGGTTATTGATAAGGTACCCTTTGATAAGTATTCATCCCAAGTTATTAGGTAGCGACTCTAAAAGGAAAATCTCTGAGATTAGTGCAAAAGAAATACATGTCTTTTAGAATGAATACCAGATCAAGGGTAAGAACTAATCCTAAAAGGGTACTACATGAGGGAATTACATCATCCTTAAGAATAGGAGTGTCTTGGAGGAAAAAGAGAAATCAATTTAGTATGGATGAAATCCCTTTGAAAGGTAAAGAGGTTAATATCAGGAGAGATATAATACCACTCATCATTCTCATGATGGAAATACTTCAGAATATGAGGAGGCTGCTGAAAGAGTATTAGAAACACCCAGAGTCACTTCTACATCAAATGAGAGAGAGGAGATTACTACACCTAGTTCAGATTTAGAAGATGCCCCTTCTGATATGCTAGCAAAGAAGAGAAGTTCATTTTAAAATAGCTGGCCCTGGTTCAACAAATGAAAAAGGAGAGAGAAATGAGAAAGAAAAGAATGATCATAAGGATCTTGATAACAATAGAAAAATACCTTCAAATTATCAAACTATGAAAGATAAAGAGAGGTCTCAGAAGGATCAAGAAATAGCATTCACTCATAAAGCTTCTACTTTACAAATAAATAAGGGTAAACAAAAGATGAGTGAACATAGAGATCAAGAACCTAAACTTCAGAATCCTTTGATAGAACAAATGTCCAAATTAGAAATTGACTTATAAAAAATAAGAATTGAAAAAGAAACCATGGAAAGAATGTTGGAAAAGGCACAAATGGAAGCTGCAACAATTGAAATGAAGAAAAAGATAGATTTTTTGCAGTCTTTAAAATATTCTCATACTAGGCCAGAGAATATTACAGATTTTAAAGAAAAAGCTACTACTTCTAAAGAGGATGATGGTTTTCAAAGGAAACCAGTGCATACCAAGAGGTACAAGTAATTTTATTTTGTTGGTACCCCAAGATACCCTAATTCTTTTCCTAAAGATGTGGGTGATATAGGAGAGAAGCTTCCAAAGTTTGCAGGTAATAATGTTATTTCTTGTGAAACACATTTAAGGAAATTAATTGGTTTTGTTGATGACTTGAATATCACCCATGAGGATGTATTAATGAATTTATTTGTTCAGTCCTTAGTTGAGGATGCAAGAGAATGGTTTAGGGGCCTTGCTAATGGATCTATTGTTTCTATGGATAAGTTGATTGAATTGTTTAAAGATCAGTATGGAGACAAAACAAATAAAGGATTTTTATTGAATGAGTTCAATAATATCAAGAAAAATTACTATGAAGAGGTCACTGAGTTTAACACAAGGTTTCAAAGATCTATGCATAAACTATTTCAGAAGATAAAGCTAGATGAAGAGGTATGTCTAGCAACTTATTTAAATGATTTTGATCCTAAGATGGGATATACTCTGAGAGATAAAAACCCTAGAACTCTTACTGATGCTTATAAAATAGCAGTCAATATTGAAATGAATAGAAGAGTATTCGGTAAGTTAAATAGAAGGGATGATGCAAGGTTTAGTAAGAACAATCTAAAATAACCAGAATATAAAGAATATAGAGCTCCTCAGAATAATAGACCTTCTTACAATACTACTTACAATCCTCAGAATAGAATGAAAAATTATCTATATGGAACTCAGTTCAAAGATGGGAAGCTTGTTACTGCACCTAAAAAGGAAAAAAATAGACAACAAGACTCCAGACCCCCTACATAGAAATTTTGTGCATTTCTGCAATGAGGATACTTGGTGTGAGGCTTGTGACGCCCCTCATAACCCCAATTTTTGTGTTGTCTCCTTGGATTTAAGGGTAAGTGAGGAGCAGGAAAAGGATGAGGGGGAACACTGTGATCATAGTATGACAAATACTTTTTCATGCCATGATGTTGATTCAAATAGTGAGGAGGAAAATCATGATTCCTATGTCTCACAAAAGAGGATTGAGAATCATCACCAACAGATCTTATCTGATAGTGAAACTGATGAAACTGATGATAGTATAAGATGTTATGCTCAAGATGGTCAGGATGTTCCACTCATAAGGAAAGCTTTAGATGAAGAGAAGGCTAGAATCACTGCAGAGTTAGTAAATAAAGCTAGAATCAATTACCACTTGAGGAACAGGGTGGTAGGTGGTGCTGGTAGCCAACCTTTAGGTGTCTTTATAAAGGAAACTAAGGCAAGCACTAAGTATGTTTATAAGAAAGGACCTAGTGAAAATGTAAATAAACATAAGGTTAAGATTATTAGAAAATCCATAGAGCCAAATGTTGTATAAGAGGAAGATGTGAAAGGACAAGAAAAAGTTGTTTCTGTTCAAAAGATAGAAAATAAAAGGTTCAAAGAGTTAGTTCAAAAGGAACACAATGAGGAAAATGATGTTATTATTGACAAATCAAAGTGTTTAGATATGAGATATACTCCAGTAGATATGGGTCAATGCCCATCCTAGATGATAGTTAAGGTTCCATTTCTAGAAATGATGAGGATCAAAGAACCTAAGGAAAAAGTAATGTCACTATTAAATAGTGTACCCACAATAAAGGTTCAGAGTCCAATGGAGGTTTCTAAGAAGCCAACTACCAAGGGAAATGAAGTAGAGGTGTTGACATATGAAATTCCTCAAATATTCTTAAATGCAACTTCTTCTCCAAAATTTGTTGACCCAATTTTTCTCTCATTGATAATTAATGATAAAATGCTCAAGAATTGTATGATTGATTAAGGAGCCTCTAATACAGTTATGCCAGTTCAAATCATGAACGCAATGGGGCTATAGGTTGATACACCTTATGGAAGATGTAGAGCTATGGATTCTAGAGAGGTCCCTGTAATTGGTACTATTGAGGCTATGCCTTATAGACTAGCAGTTTTCCCTGATGTAGTGATGACTATGAATGTTCTTATGGTTGACATACCACCTCATTATGGCATGTTGTTATCAAGAAAATGGAGTGCTTCAATGGGAGGTAGTATACAAAATGATTTATCATATGCTACTTTCAACATTACCAGAGAAAATGTTAAGGTCTTGAGGGAGAGCAGAACTCCCCACATGATAGAAAAATATGAGGATACTAATGTAAACTGTTGCATTGACATAGACATGGAAAATTTTAGAATGCAACAAAGTGAACTTTATTGTCAAGATCAAGAAGCTGACCCTTTGAACAGAGAATTAATCTTGCAGGAAGATGGATTATGGAAAATGTACTTTGATGGGGCTTGCTCTAAAGAGGGGTTAGGGCCAGGAGTGTTGTTGATATCACCATTAGGTACAACTTTTAAGCACTCATTTCTGTTAGCCTTCCAATGTACAAACAATACTGCAGAGTATGAGGCTTTATTTTTAGGACTTGAAATTGCTATCAAACATGGTATAAATGTTTAAAGGTTTATGGTGATTCTGAGTTGGTGGTAGCACAAGTCAGATCCAAATATGCCATAAAGAATGATAGATTAAAAAAGTACAAACATGCTATTTGGGATCAACTTGAAATGTTTGATGCTTTTAAGATAAATTGGTTAGAAAGGTCAAAAAATATTATGGCTGATTTCCTAGCAAATGTTGCTTTGAAAAATGATGATTTGACCTTACATGGAGTATCAATACTAGAATTCAAAACAAGACCAGTTGTTCCGAACAACATATAAAACTAGAAGGTGTTCTAGGATGATCAAGATATTTTGAGGTTCATGCAATGTTTAGATCATTATGAGAACCAAAGTATAGATTGTAGTTCCTTACTGGAACATGATGATGGAAAAGATTATATCTTTGGAACTAAAGTTGTGTAGTTAAGTTCTAATCAGATTCCTAAGGGTTTGATTGAACTTGAAGCATTGTTTGTAAGTCAGAAAAATGATACATCAGAGTTAAGCAATGCCAATATAGAGGATCTAGAGGAAATAAACTTAGGATCTGAAAATAATCCTCAAATAGTTTATATTGGAAAGGGTTTGGATTCTCATGTAAGAATAAATTTGATCAAGTAACTGAGAAAATAAAAACATGTCTTTACTTGGTCATATGATGACTTGAAAGCATATAGAGATGACCTTTTTCAACATGAGATCCCTTTGAAATCATATGTGAAGCCATTTAGGAAAAAATAGAGGCCTATTAACCCCTTGTTGGCTCCCAAGATGCAACAAGAGTTGATGAAACTCAAGGACATTGGGATAATCTATCCCATTAGACATTCAATGTGGGTATCAAATCTAGTGCTAGTTAGAAAGAAAAATGGTGACATCAGACTACGTGTTGATTTCAGAAACCTCAATATTGCTTCATTGAAAGATAACTACTCACTGCCAAATATGGAAGCAATGTTGCATAAGGTGACTGGTTGTGAATTATTATCAATGATGGATGGCTTTTTAGGTTACAACTAGGCTTTAGTTAAAGAAATAGAGCAGTATAAAACTACATTTACTACTCCATGGGGAACATATGTGTATATCAGGATGCCTTTTGGATTAATAAATGTAGAGGCAACTTTTCAGAGGGCCATGGATGTTGCTTTCAGGAAATTCATAAATCTATTCATGGTTATTTACCAAGATGACTTGACTACATATTTAAAAAGGGCTATTGATCACTGTGATCACTTGGGTAAGATTTTTAACAAAGCATTGGAATATGGTGTTTCACTAAATCCTAAGAAGTGTAATTTTGCAGTCAAAGAGGGGAAGTTGCTTGGACATATAG
>MU226169.1:6449085-6506371 GCA_018584345.1 Thuja plicata
ATTGGTTGCCACTAATTACTTTACTAAATGGATTGAAGCTATCCCTACTAGGAGAGCAACAAGCAAGGTGGTTACTGAGTTTCTCATGGATAATATTTTAACCAGGTTTGGTGTGCCTAGTAAATTAGTGATGGATAATGCTATGAGTTTCAGATCAAAAGAAATGATAAGTTTCTATGAAAGGTATGGGATTATAGTATCATACTCATCCCCATACCACCCACAGGCTAATGGACAGGCTGAGTCTAGCAATAAAAGCATATTGAAGATACTTAAGAGGACTCTGGAACAAAATAAGAGAACATGGCACACAAAATTGAAACTAGCTCTTTGGGCTGATAGGATAACACTAAAAAAGGCAACTGGTAAATCTCCTTTTGAGTTAGTATATGGTTTACAAGCAAGATTGCCAATTAACAATCTATTACGTATTTGCCAATTCATACAAGAAGAACATTTAGATGTCTTTGACAAGATGCAAGATAGGATGATACAGTTGATAGAATTAGATGAAACAAGGAGAGATAGTCAGAGAGAGAACATAAAGTTACAGCAAAAAATGAAGTATCTGTTTGACAAAAGGGCTACTGATAGAAAGTTTTAGGTTGGTGACTTAGTTCTCCAATGGAATGCAAGGGCAGAGGAAAAAGGTAAGCACAAAAAAAATGAGTCTTTGTGGCTAGGACCTTATATTATTTCAAACAATTTTGGCAAAGACTCATATCTATTGAAAAATATGGAGGGAGAAAGTTTTGAGTTGCCTGTGCATGGGCAATTTTTGAAACCTTTCTTTGAGTAAAAATAAAAGTAGTGCACAAGTAAATATGTATTATATGTAAATATTTCCTTTCTCTATTTGTAGGTTCTATGAATATTTCCCTTTTTATTTTTTGTGTTCTGCTCCATTTTTTGGTGTGGTCTGCAACAAGAGATTATGTGGTTCTTTGCCATAAACTGTGTTTAGCCAATCCTCATTACAGCCACTGTTGGTTGTATTCCTAGTTTTGGTCTCTTTGCCAGTTTTTTGTGGTCCTCATGCTTGCTTTGTGCCTAAAAATAGAAGTCTCTCAGTTTTATGTGTCTTCTCTCTATTGAATATTTTTGGTTTTCAAGTCAGAACCCATCTAAAAATTGCAAAGCCTTGAAACCCTAGGTCATGTTTACTAGGAAAAACTGTGGAAAACCCTTAAATATTTATCTCACTTCTATTTTGGCGTTACTTTTTTGAGTTCACTTAAGTCATGTGTTGAAAAGCTTGGTTGCCTAGTCGCGTGATCTAGATGGAATATTCCTTTGTTCCTAGAGACTTGGCGATTACCTTATGTCAAGATGTCTCTAAAGGATTTAAAATATTCCTTTTTCTCTTAGAGACTTGGCAGAGCCCTTCAGTTGCGTAGTCTCTAAATGCAAAGACAGGTTAGCAATATGTGATGGGACCCACAAACAAGTCACGATGTTGCAAGAAAAGATTAGCTGTTAACAGTTCCTCATGATACTTGGTGATTTCTTCATGTCACGTAATCACTAAATTAGCCCGCAGTTAAGTAAGCAGTACACAGTTAGTCATGTAGTCTCTAGAAAGAGTGGTGGTTAAGTGAAAATGACTGAGACTTCGCGACTAACCATGTGCAGTTGGAAATAAAACACAGTCAGGTTGTCGCCAGATTAAGATGCTAAGTCAGCTTTCCATTTAGCAATGCAGAGACGAGTAATGAACAAGACACATGTCCAAAGGTGAGTTGACTAAATAATCTTGTCGCGTGGTCTCCAAATGGAAAAAGACTATCCAGCAACTAAGAGACTAAGTATAAAGGCCTTTGTTGTCACGTAGTCTCTAGAGAATTTGAAGGTATGATATATTACTCAGCAATTTAATGGAAGCTGTCAGATGCAATGATTTAGAGATCCTATGGTGGTCACGAAGTCTCCAAATAAAAGCTTCAAAAGAAAAAGGTACTTGAAACTTAGAGATAAGGGTATGTCGCATGGTCGCCAGATGAGCCGAAGGGTAAAAGACTTGTCACATTGTCTCTGAAGGGTAAGTAACTTAACATTGGTATTTAGTGATTAGGTGACTAAAGGTAGTTGCGTGGTCTTGTAAGGAAAAGAAAGCATTCAGCGACATGGAGATAACTGTGAAAGTTAAGGGTAATGGTTAGTCACAGAGTCTCCAAGTAAAACATGAGTTAAACTTTTCTTCTAGCGACTTTGATTTACACAGTCGCGTGATCGGCAGAAGTAAACTGTGGTTAACTAGGATGGGGAAAGTTGCATTGTCGCTAAGTCTCCAGAAGAATTAGAGGTTAAAGACTTGGGTCAGCGACAAGGAGATCATAAACAGTCGCGTAGTCGCTTGATATGAAATCATAAGAAAAGGCGGCAGTGTCTGACATAACGACATGAATCAGTTAGTGTCCAATGACAAGCTTGGATATTGATTACTATGCAAAAAAAGGTAGCTGAGATGTATGACAGAGAACCAATCATAGTGAAACATATCATCACATTTAAATTTTATAAATTTTTGCACATATATGAATTTGATTTTCTGTCACACTCAAGGGCTACAACTAGGTTTTCAATTAATTCACAGCATGCTGAATTAAAGACATGAATTGATATTTTCAAAATGATGAGCCGTGTACTTCAAAAAATTACCATAAAGAGTTGACAGGGATTCATTTTAACTTAACTTGCTTTCAAAATTTTAGAGCTAAGAAGTGTTAGGTATTCTGAGAAGAGAGAAGAATCTAGCGAAGTTGCAAAATATTCAGTCGATCAGGAGGCTTTGATTTTCCAAGAGTTGGGCATAGAGGACTAACGTGAGTTTGGGAAGTAGATTTGTTTCAATATCAGTAAAGAAGAAGGGATTCAAACATAGAAAACATGAGCAGAGCAGTCAGTGTGGCTTCTACCAGTGGGAGAAGTCAGGATGCAGATGAAGAGTCCAAGGGGAAATGAAATTTCTCAGATGAATTCCTCAAATTACTGCCAGGTTCAACTCAGAATAGGAGGGCAGATGCTAATTTTCTTAAAGATGACTACTATGATATCAGAGATGCTGATACTCCACGGACAACAAGTTTTTCCCTTTTTAACTACTTTTTAAAGAATTATGATAAACCTTTCCCAGTATCAAACCCTTGGGCCTGTGGCTTAGCTAAACTAATAGTTCCTGATGTCTACATAGATGTAGATTTGTTCTTAGGCCTCACTAGTCATTATGATGTCTTGTCTAAGATGATTAAGAGGGATGATGGCATTGTCTTGCTCATCCTAAACAAAAATTCATTCATGCAAGATTTTGGTTTGTATAGCACTATGTCCACTAAAATTGATATCACTAAGAATGAAGCAAGATACAATTTGAAGCCTGGTATTGCTAGGGAAACATTACAGAAGCACATGTTCAAGGAAGTGAGAAAACATCTTGGTCCTATATATGGGACAAGCCCTTATTACTTCAAGGACTTGCATTTTTACATTAAGTACATTGCCTATGCCCTATGTAGAGTGCTAGGGATAGATGGGGAATCAGATAAGATCAATGTCAAGATATTGATGATGGTGCTAGATTTGTAGGAGGTGCATTCTAGCACTAGCTATGATTATATATAGTATATCATTGACAAGTTGCATGAGGGATTCATAACCACTCAGAATAAGATGAAGGATCCTAAGGAGAAGGAGCCCAACTTCTTACACTACTCCATCCTCATGCATCTCCTACTATACTTTAATTTTGTAATCATGGATGTGAGTAACTTGACCCCTCAGAGGTTTTATCAAGATGGACCTAATCCTATCTAGTTTTGGATAAATATTTGGAATTATACATCTAGGGATGGTGATTACTGTGTGTTTTAGAATTGGATTGTGTACCCAATAGTGCAGAGCCTAGGCATCAGTAGGACAAGGGTCCTGTTGATGGGGTTTTGCTGACCAGGTCCGCCAACAGTCATAAGTTGTCACCGGGTTCCGGAGAAATCGGCCAACTCCACCTGCAAAGGTTGTCCGGGGAAATAAATCCTCCAGGCCTTCAAGCACCTGGGTGTCGGGTCACGATAGTGCAGGGCTAGGCTGGGAGAGGTGACTATTTTCAAGGGGGATAGCTGGTTGCTTCAACTTGTTCTCTCGAAGATTCAGAGTAGTAAGGGTTTCTCGGAGTATTCCACACTTAGCAAATAAAATGAAAAATATCCTGCAGGGTTAGGAACATTTATCTAACTATAGTCATGCTCAAAAGTTTGGAACATCAACAACACTTTGAGACTACACTAAATACCGAAGAAATACACAACCATTAGTTAGCATTTTATCAGTAGCAAAAATAAAGATGTCGTTAATCTACTTTAACATATCAGAGTGAAGGACATACAGAACATCAAAACATGAAATACCATTAACTCAGAAGCAGAGATGTTAACAAATTCATTGCAAAGAATCCTTCCTTCTTCATTAATGTAGTCCAGCAAGCACTGGTGCGTGATATAATGGTGGCTCCAAGGGAGCATTCAACTTATCAAGAACATAACAATAGAGTACTAAGCTCTGCAACTGAAACCAGAAAATTACTTTTGCTATTTCTTATGGACAACAAAATCATCAATTTCATCGACCCTTGGAAATGGGTTGATTTGCCTATTTATACAACTCTTTCTAACCCTAACCCTATTTTACTGCTCTTTAATAAAATACAATATCTGGGGGCTGGCACTACCTGTGCCACCCTACAAAAGACCTGGAGACGAAATAGGTCTGCCAGGCCAGAGGAAGAAGATAAGAATATACATCGGAAGAATCAGCCTCGAGAAGAGAGCCAGAGAGAAGAAAGAAGAAAGTAGGTCCCCCGGAGACCAAGGCTACATGCCTCATAAATGGAAAATGCGGCACCCTGTCTCCAACATGCCAGGTGTATTTTTAAACGGTGCCTCGGGAAGATCACCCTATCAGAAACCAACTGTCAAGCCAATGCCTCTTGATGTATCCAACTACCCTGTGACAGTCTTTATTAACCGCCTCTGAAAGTGACCAATCGGCCTCAGGGACCGAGACGCAGATCACTTTAAAGAATACAAAATTGTGGATCCAGAACTCTGGGATCCGGAAACCTACGTCCCTGAAAGAATAAAGAATGCTGAATGCTCAAATTTCCCCGGTTCCCGGGGAATGCTCAGGGCTATTTATTATCATTGAAGGCCTGAAGGATGTGGAAAATGCCTTCTTCATCAATCTTCTTTAGGCTAGACCTTCTGTGTCTGGCCACTTCAACTTGTTCCGCCAAGTCTGGAACATTATTTCGGAACTCATCCGCCATCCTGATAGCATCATGGCCCTTAAGCACCATTTTGGTTATCTTTTCCATCCAGGCCCCATCCATTCCCTCCAGGGACTGATACCGAGATGCCATCCTTTCATCAAAATTCTTCAAAACTGACTCTTCGGGGGTATTAGTATTTGTAGCAAGGGGATCAACCCCAGAAGCCTTCATTACAAATGACTTGTATAAATTAAAAGAACACTTCATCGTGTTTACATTTTCTTGTAAAGACTCTACCAGCTGCTTGGTTACCTCCAATGTGAGGTCTAGTCTGGAGTGCTGAGCCTTTACAAAATCAAATGATTCCTCACCCAGAATTCTGGATTCAAAAATTATATCTTCTCCCAAGGTGAGGAGCTCTTCAAAATCTACCTTCCATGCCTGGTAATTCTCGGCATCACTCTCCCACTGCTCAATCAGTGCTTCCACCTACAAAATAACTTGCCAGGCCGTATACAAATCTGGGAGAGTGGCCGCTAGGAAACACCGGGTGTTTCCTATTTGTAGAGCGACCCAATCGTCTACTACCTGGGCCTTCTTCTTCATTACTCGCAAGGAGTCTATGTCGCTCTGCGGTAATTCTTCTGATGTGGAGGTTTGTGGAGGGGTGGCGTTGAGGGGGCGGGCTAGCTCTAATTTTTTCACTCTTCTCCTTCTCTGCCTTGAGCCTCTGGGCCTCTTTTTCGTATCGGGCCTCCACTGCCCGTGCCGCTTCTTTTAGCAGGTCCACTTCACCCTGCTTTCCTCTTTTACCCAAGGATACCTCTGCAATATTGTAATCCATGGGATCCACGGTCACTTCATCAGCGTCTGGGGGAGGTGTTGCCACCACCGCAACTATTTCTCTGCCCGGCCTAGTTCGAAGGGTATGAACTATCTGGGCCTTCTTTGTTTTTGGCGGGGCCTGAGCCAAGGTCATCATTTTAGCCAGGGAGATAGGGACTATTGGAGCTAATTGGGATTTCCTTTTCCTACTTTCTAACAACCATGGAGGTGGGAGGGGTGGCCTTCCTGCAAGGATTTGTTCTTCAGATCCTCTCCCGGTGTCCGGTGGCGGCTGCTCCTTTTCAATAAGTATTTCCTTTGTTTCCCTCCCTGCTGGAACTTCTTCTGTAGTGACATCTTCAATTTATATCTCCTCAGCCTGGTCTGTGATGTCAATTATTGTGTCTAGACCCTGATCAGCTTCTTCGGGGATCTCCTCTTCATGCTGCTCTTCTTCCTCATCTGTGGGTAGCAGGGGCGGGATTGGGCCAAGATTTAGAGTTTGGGCCGCTGTGATTACCTGCCCAAAGGTTTCTCCCGGGGGTGGCCTTGGGAATTAGGTGGTTGGGGTTATGGTTGGTCCCGAAGTTTCGGGTCTGGGTTCCCCAACGGGTGTCTCTGGTTCGTCCGGCAGTTGTTGTTGGTCCACTCCCGGACCTTCTGTTCCTGAGGCCCCAAAAATAATATCCGGTTCCGGCCTCTTTTCTTCTGTCTGCTGCTCATGTTGTCCCGCAGCTTCTTCTTCCCAGTCTTCCAGATCCACAACCTCTTGTTCTTGCCCCGGGACTTCTTTCCCTGCTTGTGTATCATCCCCTTGCAGATTTCTGAACTCATCAGTTGCAAACATATCAAACTCTTCTTCTAGAGGGGGACTGGCTGGGATGTCTTCCTGTTCTGTTTCCTTTTCTGGTTCTGGGGAACTAGAAAAAATGATCTCTACCTCTTTTGGGAGGGAAGCCCTAGGCGTTGGTTCTGCCTTGGGCTATTTTATGTGCTTTTTCTTCCTCCGGGTGATCAAAGGTGGCCCTGCATCTGCTATTGCTGCTGCCTCTAGAGGATCCACCCCCGTCGCCTTCGCCATTAAGGCAGCCAGTGATGGGGAGGAAGAAGGACAAATTGTTTCGGCCATCAGCGGGGGAGTGGCAAGCCTTGTGATCAATTGCTCCCTCATTTGTTGGGAGGCCGCTACAGATTGCCTAATCTACTCTTGGATGGGGACTTGCTGCGCGGGGGGAGTTGTCTCTATCCCTTTTCCTTTATCTGCACCTTGTGCAGAAGTCTCTGCCCCCGGAGTCAACCTTAGTACTGGTGGTGGTGCTTTTGCTACCGGCCGGAGGCCAGGCGAGCACTCCTGGGGCATGCCTTCTTAAAATAGGCATGACTTCTCTCGACCACCTCCCAAGTGAAGTCCTCAATTGTGTGGTCCTCCTGGACACCCAAATTTATAGGTTCTAGGGGAATTTTGTCTATCCCCTTCTCTTTGTACTGGGGATCTGTAGTGGGGGCATCATCTGAAAAGCCCGCCGGGAATCTCCAGAGCTTTAGCTCCTGCATCATTCTAGCCGTCATCCTATCATAATGTTGGCTGCGCACATCCATATCATCCTGGCGATCTGCCCAGAAGTCTTCTATGTGTGCGTAGTGGGGGTCCGCAGCCTGGGGCAGTGCCGTTGCAATTCTGCCATGCGGATCAAAAATTTTCCGTGCCAGATAAAACTCCTGCAAGTTGTAACTTTGAAGCTCATTGTCTGCCTCCTTTGCGGCGGCCAGATTGCAGGTGTAGTTCCCATAGGAGATTGGGAATGAAATGTTTGGGACCTTCTTGTGGGCCAAGAGGGTGTGCAGCTCCATCATCTGCCGGTAATATTACAGCAGCACGATCTTGTCCCCGCAATGTTTGGGCAACAAGTAGGGTTTCCCGGAGAAGCCGGCGACCCTAATGTATGTGTGCTGTTGGAACTGGATGTAGTAGTGTCCATAACTACTAACTAATTTCATCACCTCCTTATACAGGCGGTACCTAGCATCCCGGGTGGGTGTGAGCAAATGGTAGTAAACGAAGGAGTCGTTTACCCGACAGTAACTGGGGAAGCTGGCTTCCCATTGAATCTGTGGGAAATAGTCCCACAGTGCTTTCTGTCCCTGACCAAGCCCGAGAATGCCATCTGTAAGTAGGCCATTGGAGTGGGGCCTCTATTGGGCCAAAGCCCAGAAAACATAAGAAGTCATGTAGAACTTCTTACTCTCGTTCAGCTGTCAGAACTGGGAGTCGACATGGTTGGAGATAATGGTCACCCAGTCAAAGAATTCTCCCTTAGCGGAGATGCCTAGGAGGAAATAATACATCTACTTTGCAAATTCCTAGGCGGAGGGCTGCCCAAACACCCGGGCCAATGCAATCATCCCCATTTGGATGCTTTCCTTGAATTCAGAGCGGGGGATATCTATCTTCATTCTCTTTGGATCCCTCTTTGGGACCTTTAGCCAGTGAGTGTTCATGTACACCCGGGCAATGTCCCCCAGTTGGTTGAATTGTTTCAAGGCCTCTATCCTCGTGAGAACCGAGGACCTCTCAAATTGTGGGATTCCCAGGCCAGCTTGGAAAGTAACTAGGTCAAGGGACACCAGTGGAGTGGGGAATCCCGACGGTTCTACTAGTGCTAACATGACGGCCCAGACGAAAGAGTTATAGTGGGCTGCCAGAGTAAGAATAAGCTCTGAAGATTGCACGGAGCATGGGAAGCAAGCTGCCCAAAGAATTCTGGAATCTCCAACGTTAGTCGCAATGGTATCTCCAGCCTGTCGCTGTATATGCATTATTTTTACTAGAGCCTGCACTTCTGCCCAAGTTCTGACACCGGGGTCGGTCATAAACTTCACTTGAGACTCAATCTTTGAGCCCACAATCTCCTCACCCTACATATACTTCATGGTGAGGGGGAGCTTTGCCAGGGCCTTCTCTATCTTAGACTTTTCCGCTGTCCTGGTCTCGGTAGAGGATGGCAACTCCGGACTTCCGGGAGGAGATGAGGCGGATGCTTCAGACATGGTTGTGAAGTGAAGTCCGAACATGTGAGACAAAGCGACCGTCAGATCATATTTATCAAAGTAAAATAGTAACTCCAGGGTCTGGAGTTCTTACCCTCGCACTGTTTGCTTTTCTTGAAAAGTTATTTTTTCGCACAAGTATCCGAAAAGCAAAACATAAACATAGCATTCTTTATTATATCTCTGGGGTCTAGGGAATTTTGTCACATTTGACAAAAACATGGGGTGCATGGCGGAAAGAGGGCCCGAAGCCCAGAGAAATGACCGTTAGTAAAGAAGAATGTGGAAGTGGGCCCACGTGGATGCCACGTGCGCTAGCATTGAATGGATGGGATGGCAATGGCGGCGGAGTCGATTGTTCAAATGCGCGAAAAGGGAAAGCCACTTGGCCAGAAGTAATTGTGCGCATGGGAAATAAATAAGGTTCTGACAGCCTTGATGGAGGAGAGAGAAAACTGCCTATTTGAAACCAGCCACGAGCCAAGTTTCAAACAGGTGGTTTTCCGCCTCGAAGCAAATTTGAAGCGAAAAACCAACAGCAAGGGTGACTCGACCAGCTTGTCAAGCCACCCGAAAGGATATACAGAGAGCTGAAGGGTATATACATGGAAAGGGGGGATATATATAAGGGTTTCTTATAGAAATATACATATATACATGAATATACATGCGGATGACCCCTGCGGGAGAAACCAAACAAAGCTAAAACAAGAATATACAACTATTCACACCATGCACACACTATTTACAGGCTATCTACAAATGATTTACAAACCATTTACAAAATATCTACATCTGCACAGAAGGCGGACAACCTTCCAGCAGAGCCAAGCCACCAGCAAGCGGCAAAACCAGAAAGCCAAATAAACAATAGAAACCAGAAAGCAAACGAAAACAAAGACAACAAAAATGAAGAAAACCAGAAAATGAAAGCAAGAAGGAAGAGAAGGGAAGCAGAGAAACCAACCTGAAAACGTAGAAGGCGGAGGAAGGGAAGATTACCAGGAGACCTCTGCAACAACTTTGAATCATCAAGCTATCAAGATCACCACCACGAAGCACTAGCATACGTCTTAGAACTGTAGAAGGTGTTAAACTTTGATTATCGCAAATCTCTATGTAACTGCTCTGCTGATTGCTTTGAAAATCGCTCTAAGTGCTTCAAAGATTTTAATCACGGTAAGTGTGATAATGACAGGCGAGTCTATTTATACCCATGGTAAAAAGTAATCCTCCACATTCCAGAGATTTCAGGTTAAGCAAAACATCCGGACTCCGGGCCCGGGGATTCCTTGCGATGATATTCCTAAGACTTAGGAACATCATCACAAAAAATCCTGGAGTCCGGAATCAAGCTTCCAACCAAAAGGCAACCTCTGGGATCTGGGATCCCAGAGGGGAAAAACAAACCAAGGAAATGACACACTCCGAGGAAGAAAACCCCAGAGAAAGAAAGCAAAAAGGAAAAGAAAGACAAGGCAAAGCCGCAACAAAAGGCAAAGCCAAAGAAAAAAAGGGGGACCCAACATTTTGCACACAAAATGTAGGGACGGGGCTGCAGGGAATAACAGGTCCCTATTAAGGTTATGCAACTGTTAAGGCCTTGTGATTACTCAGATAAATGGGAGGGAGACCATAATTAGGGATATTTCTTCTTAGAGGAGAACTATACCATAATAAGGGTATATGGATGTATACATCCACCTCATGTCTTGCCTTACCATGTGCCTGCAAGAGTTGCTGCAATGAGATTTGTTTGACCATTGTTGTTAACAGACAATAAGCACTTTGAATCACACAGAAAGGGGACCATAACCCCTAGAAAGTTCAGAATTTCAGATTTTACTATTGGCAAAGGTGCCATTGATTCAGTCAGCCAATGGTTAGAAATTTATAGAATGGGGACAGCTTCATATATATACATTGATCCTGAAGGTTTCATGGTAGGAGTCATGAAATTATATACTCCTACAATTCCCAATACAAATGTTCATTGTGAATCTATTGAGGAAGATGCAACAAGGAATATTCTTGATGAAGATGAAATCAAGACAAGGAGAACAAGGATTCAGGAGTTGCTGAACCTTGAAAGACAAATTTAAAGAAATGGGTTGGCTTTTGGAGGTTTTTACCCTGACTTGCCATATTTTGACAAAATAAAAGCCATGATTGATAACTTTTATGTGCTTACTGAACAATTGGAAACTATTCTCGATAAGAAGGGTGCTCAGGGGCTAGATCATTTAGAATCTGAGTATAATAGTAGTAGTGACAGTGACTATGCTCGTCCTACTAGATATGTTCAACCTCAGCAAGATGTTTCTGAGATACCACAGTTACAGGGTGCTGAAGGCCATATTGTAGACCTAACAGAGGCCACACAACCTGATGATGTAGAGGATCCTTTAGCTAAAAGGCAAAATGTGGAAATAGGCCAGCCTTCAATTGAAAGGCAAGAAAAGAAAAAAGATAAAGCAAGTTCCCTAGTGCCTGGGAATAGGTTATATGATCATAACCTGAGAAAATTGATTAGGGAGGGCAAGAAAAAGCAACCTGATATGGAAGAGAATGTTGAATTGCCCCTTAAGGCTAGTGTTGATGAAAGGTTGTTACATCAACAACAACTTCTAAATGATGATAATTTCATTAAGACTGAGGAGTTTAAAGACTTCCTAAGGTGGCATAAAAAGGAGCAAATTAGAGCTCAATTAACTATTGATGGGGAGGACACAGTAACAAATGAGGCCCTAGTAGCCCTACAATCATATGACCCAGACAGTGAGGACATCTCACCTGATGAAGCCAAAAAAATGGTATTGGGCAATGGCATATTGCTTACTAAGGGTTGGGATTCTGCTTCTGCCTTCATAATTGATCAAATACGAAAGCAGCCAAATTTGAAGATGTCACGTGAAATTCAAGTAGGGGATATGATTAAAGGATTTGGGTATAGCCCAAAATCTTAAGCTTTTGTAATGTGGAACCTTTGCCCTAAGGACCAGAAGCCTCAGCTAGTAAATATTCAAGAAAATATGGTAGGAAATCAAATGGTCTAGTCTGTAGAGAATACAGGGGATTTGGAAATATCCTAAATTGTGACACATTGGGCACACTTGAATGAGGACAAGACAAAATAGTTGTCTGAAAAGTGTAACATGCTGATAGAGGAGACCAGTGCATTGGCTAAAGACTGAGAATTATGTCATATCCAGATGCTTCAGCAAGATCAGGTAATCAATAGATTAATGAAGGAATTAGAGGAGAAGCCTAAGGTGATGTATGTGCCTATACAACCACAGCCTTTGCATATTGAAGACAAAGAAAAATTAGAAGAGGTGGTTGAGAAGGAGGATATAGGACAAAAGAAGAATGAAATAGCCTTGAATTCATTAAGCGACATTCTACTACATAGGATTGAAGTCTTGAAGGATAAGACTGATGTTATCCTTAATGCCTATAACAAATTGCCAACTTTGCATGTTGAGGTCATGGGGTATCTTGCAATATTAAACCCCTATTTTACCAATTGGTCTACCAGAATGCAATTGTTTGAAAAGTTTGCATCTTTGCAATCCCTAAGATCAGACTTTCCAGAGATAGTAACAGAGGTGGAAGATGAGATCAAAAAGGTTAATATTTCTCTCTCATTCTTCAAAGACAAGTTGAATCAAATAAAGGTGAAATTGAGCCTCTTTGCTACAAACTTTAATAAATTTGTTCTCTCCCTAAGAGGAGAAGATGATCAGGTAAAGGTTTTAAATGCGTGGAGGAATGAATTTGACAGCAAGATGCCTAACAATGAGGCATTTATTATAGGATGAAATGTGGACATTGAGGGTTTTAATAAGATTTTAGATGAGGCATTCAAGGCAGAAACTGACATGAGTAAGTTTCTATTGGATGTTAAGAAAATCACTGATGTTAGATGGGAGAGGCAAAATGCACAAGTGCAATCCACCCAAGACTTCAAGTGGCGGACTGATGATGAAGTGACAACATGGGAACTGATCACTAGGCCCAAGAAAAAGAAACCCACGGTAGAGGAAGATATCTTGGATGATGAATAAAGGTGAACATTTTCCACCTCACTGATGAGTATGAAGAATGTCAGTTATTACTAAAGGAAAGTAGGTGAGCATGTAAAGATGGTCACCCAGGTTTGACATAAATGATACCAACTACCATGAATACTGTCAAAGTGAAGGTGCCAGATAAAGACAGGAGCAAAGAATATCATATTTCATCGTTTGACTTTGTCTTTCTACCACTTCTTTTTTCTCCTCTTTTGTCTTTTCTATAGTTTTAGGGTTAGGTTTTCTGAGACCATCCAAAGCTTGTTGCATCCTTTTGAAAAGGATTCCAAGATGGTTAAAGACCTATAAATATTCAGAAATTTGTAATTGAAAGAAGGAGATGAAATATATTGTAAGATAAGACTCTCAATTTGTGTCTTTGTTTTCAAGTTTCAAAGCTTTTTCATGTATGAAAGAAGGATCACATCAATAAAATATGGTGCAATTTTACTCTTCTCTATTGTTGTCTCTTTACTTCCTGTGTATGCTTTTTTTTATGCTTAAGTTTGTAAGGCAGTCTGAAGCATTTTGGTTACAAGGTAACTATTTGATTACGTACAAGTTTCTTTCATGTAAAGAACTAAGTTTTGTGAGTGGTTTTAGGAAGCATATCAGTATTTAAAGATTTGATACATTATTTTAGAGGTAACTAGATAATTTGTAAGGTAGTTTATCTGAATTGCATGTAGGTTGTAAGGTAGTTTATAGTGTTTTGTTTCTGTGAGACTTGGGCTTATTGACTCTGTAACCCAGAGGATAGGCACTGATCTAGGTTTTGGTCTGAGAATCCATCATCATTTAAATTTTCAAAATTATTCAAAATTATTTCAATCAAGATACTTCTCTTACTAAGAAAAAACAAACTAAACTCAGTAAGGACTCATGTCAGTAGGACAGTGTCCATTTTAGTGATTCCTTGGAGAGTGAATCATTAGGTTATTCCTCCTAAAAACAAAAGGAAGAAGGATGCAAATCCTTATCTCATTGGTTCATGTTATCAAAACCATAGCCTGGCTTATAATACTCTATTTCAAATTAATAATTTCAATCTCTATAGTATTCTATAAGTTGTTACACTGAGGCTTTAGGTGTATAGCCAGTGAATGAAATAATCCACCAAATACATAGGCTGAAGTATGAGTAAATTTTAATAGGTAATACCTGCCTGAGTCGGTGGAGCTCAAAAACGAAGAGGGATATTATCAAATCCTTAGAAATTAGCCTTTCTCTTGCCTAAAAGAGGTTGCATTCAAGTATATGAGGTATACTATCATCATTAGGTAAGTGTTGCAAGAAAAAGTGCTAACACAATCAAGCATTTTGAGGACAAGCTATGGTGGATCTTCATTGAAGCAAGAAGGCTCTCTATTTAGATCTACTATTCTCAATAGTCCTACATTCAAAGGACATTATCATGGGGTAGCAATTATAGATTGTGAGTTTATAGGAATAATTTAGCCTTGGGGGCTTGGTATGATTTCGTTTTGATATTCAAATATACGGATTTCTTTCTCATTTCCATGTTATGTTAGGATTGTTAATCTAGAAGATTAGATCTTGATATTACATGTTTAAAGAGTCTTTTCAAAAGAGAAATACACACACACTATACATTCTATATTCAGCTATTCGTGGAGGTGGAGATCACCAAAATGGGGGTCTGACTAAGGAAAAACCCTATATAGCCACACCAAAAACCACTCTTTTTAGATATTTGCAAGTGCTATTTTCGGGAGTTACAGTTGCAGAACAACAAATCTAAGAGCAGATTTGGATACCCTTTTCAACAAACTTCTGAGATCCACAAATAGATTTTCCATCAACACTGTGCAGGTCACGGTCGACATTATTAGGTTAGGGGTGAGATTTGTGGGTCAAGGTTGACCTTTTTCATAAGACGATATCGGAATGCAAAAATATTTCTAGGTTTTGTTCGTCTCTGTGTTTCGGTTCCATATCATACTTCAAATTTTCCAGAAACTCAATACAGAGTTCAAAAAAATGAGCTTTCCTAGATCTTCTATATTATGAGGTAGGTATCTTATCCCACTATTCTTTACATGCTCCTTTCGATCCTTTTTATCATAATAATTAAGTGTAAGAGACTACAATTGCCTTAGGATCTCTTTCTTATCTCATTATACAAATATTACTTAAGAAATACTTTATGAGCCAAATTTAGATATTACATTTTGGTGAACCCACGATAGACAACTCTTTCTTTTCCTTGGTGTTAGATTTACATTTCATATTATATCTTGCATGCATATAGAAGTAGACTTTCTTTTATGCTCTTGCATTTATATTTCAAAATTCATAAAAATCACAAATTTACTTTAAAAATACAAAAAACATTTACATTTTTCATTCTTGTAGTGTTTCCTTGTGTTCAACATGTATGATTTTTGTTTTGAATACTTTGATGAGTATTTTGTTGTACAAAATGATAGATCCCTTAATGAGGTACATTGAAGTGAGAATGCAAATGCTTCAAATGAGATCCCCATGGATCCTATTCCTATTTCATCCTCCTCCACAAGCCCTTCAATTGACCTTTACCATAGAGTGTATGCATGGTTACCTTCATATTCCTCTATTTGCAACATCGAGACACCTAAAATGATATTTCCTAAACCTTTGATGACGGTAAAAGGATGTCATCGAATAACTATTAAGGGTAAACCCAAAGATCCCTTGGATTTCTTTGATAACACAGATTCTATTTCGCATGCTTATTGCACACAAAATAATCCTCAACCTACTGTCCCAGCAACTTTACCTCCTTCTCAACCTGTGCTTCCTCAAGCACCTAGGTTACCTTCTCCCTTTAAGGAATATGACTTAGTGGAATAGTTGTGTTCTACTCTGACTAAGATATATTTATGGGAATTACTTCAAATTTCTCCTACATATCATGAGGTGTTGCAAAAAGAGTTATCTACTCTCACTGCTACACCTCCTAATCAAGAGAACATTAATTCATTTCTGGAGTGCATGCATACTATTCCTTCTATACCTCCTATTGTGTTTTCTGATAATGATTTACCTACCATTGAGGTGCATAATCAATATGATGCTCTTATGGTGGCTATCTCTATTAATCAGAGTATCATTCACAGAACATTGATAGATAATGGATCTGGGCTTAATGTTTGTAGCATGGATATGCTTAGGGCAATTAAGCCGATCTTACAACTATTCAACCAGACAATATATCTATTCATGGATTTGATAATATTGCAAAGAAAACTTTGGGTATTTTTACGCTACCCATTAAAGTTGGTCCTGTGCTTCTTTACACTCCTATCCATGTTATTCCTGGGCCACTCAATTATAACCTTCTATTAGGAAGACCCTGGTTACATAATATGCGTGTGGTTCCTTCTACTCTTCATCACAAGGTTAGGTTCATTTATAACAATCTAATTTACACACTACATGCAGATGATGCACCAAATCCTTGCCTGAATGCAAAATATGCTAAGGTTCCCAAGCCTATGCAACTAGTTAAAAAACTCAAACAACCACCTGAGGTTAAACAAGATGAGATTCCATCTTCCTCCTTGACAGAAGATGATTGGGGAACATTGGATTTTAATCCTACTTTTCTACAAGAATATAAAGTATCAGATTTGGAATTTATGAAAGAGAAAACCAAGTTTGAAAAACAAGTTTTTATTCCTTCTCCACTTTCTGAGGAGTTAAAAAGTAACTTTGTTGCTTCTTCTTGTGATGAAACAATTGAGACAATAAAAATAGATTTCTATGACATTGTGACATATGCCACTCTTTTAACTCAATCTAATATGGCTGACAGGTATGGTTTTGGTTATCATTTACTCAAGAAATCAGGATTTAATGGGAAAGGTTGTGGTAAGTATGAACAAGGAATACAAGTACCCTTGTATAATGAAGGTTGTGATTATACTTATGGGTTAGGATTCAATCCTTATAGGAAACCATCGGCTTTTCCTCTTAATGTTAATCATATTTGTGGTGGACATTTGAAATTGGCTAATCTGCTTCTCGTTGATATGGATCAAAAGCCTTGGTTGGACATATTTCCTAAGGATGAAGCCCTCACTAATTTTTTAGGAGCTTATCAAGATCTACCTACATTTCATCATAAAAGGATGAAGTTGTATTGCTTGAATAGTGAAGCCTATTTTGGAGAACATGATGAATTAGATATTTCCCCTATGCCAATAGATTCTCCCATACAAAGTGATTTATTAATAACTGAGACCATTGATGTTCAAGTGGATAAGAATGATGTTGAAAGGACAATCAAAATTTGGAAGTGTTTGAGTCAAGATGAGCATGATCAATTGGTTTCTCTCTTTCTTGAATATAAGGATATCTTTGCTTGGACATATTCAGATATGCCAGGTATAGACCCCAAAATTGCCACTCATAATAGACCCCAAAATTGTCACTCATAATATTGTCCTTAAACCCGATGGTAAATCTATGAAATAGAAGATTTGCAAGATGAATCCTAGCATCACTTTACTAGTAAAAGCTGAAATTGAAAAATTACTAGGTGCCAGATTCATCCGATCTATTGATTATTCTGAATGGATTTCCAATATTGTGGTTGTTTCTAAGGGAGGAAATAAAATAAGAATGTGCACTGATTTCCAAGACCTAAATAAATCATCCTTAAAAGATGACTTCCCGCTACCTAATATTGACATGATTGTGGATTCAACGGTAGGTCATGCATTATTGTATTTCATGGATGGATTTTTGGGTTATAATCAAATCTTTATTCTTGTTGAGGATCAACTTAAGACCACATTTATTACACCTTGGGGGACATTCTGTTGGGTCATGATGCCTTTTGGATTAAGAAATGCGGGAGCTACTTATCAACGTGCCATGACTTTGATTTTTTATGATTACAATCATAAGATTTTGGAAGATTATGTGGATGATATCTTGGCAAAGTCTATACAAAGAGAAGATCATGTGTTCATTTTAAGAAAAGTATTTGAAAGAATTAGGAATTACAACATGAGGTTAAATCCTAAGAAATATGCTTTTGGAGTTGATTCTAGAAAATTATTATGATTTATTATCTCTAAGCGAGGCATAGAAGTTGATACTGAGAAGATTGATGCTATTGTTAACATGCCTCCTCCTAAGAATATTTCTCAATTGCATAGTTTACAAGGTAAAATACAATATATTCATCAATTTGTTTCTAACCTAGTTGATAGGATTGTTCCTTTTACTTCTTTACTCAGAAAAGATACTACTTTTTCTTGGAACTAGGAATGCAAGAAATCTTTTGAGCAATTTAAAGAATATCTTGCTAATCCTCCTATCCTACAACCTGCTCAATTCAATAAACCCTTTTATCTATATACTTTTTCCACTTCCAATGCTTCGAGTGCATTGTTGTATCAACATGATAGTGATGAAAAGGAAAGACCAGTATACTATATTAATCAGACCTTGTTGGATTATGAAACATGATATACTCAACTAGAATGACAATGTTTGGCTTTAGTTTATGCTTGTCAAAAACTCTAGAATTACTTACTCAATGTTGAAGTCAATGTGATTGTTAAATTTGATCCTTTAAAACACCTTTTCTCAAAAACCAATCTCTCCGGTCGATTAGCAAAATGGGTGATGTTGCTCACAGAATTTGATCTCAATTTCATCCTTCAAAAGTCAATTAAAGGACAAGCTTTAACCGATTACTTAGCTAAAGCTCCTTGTCCTCATTCTAATACAACTGTTACCTCAGTAGAATTCCCTGATGAGCATATATTTGAAATCAAACAAGATGATACTTGGGAATTATATTTTGATGGTTCCAGGTGCAAGAAAGGTTTTGGGGTGGGCATTATCTTGATCCCTCCTATGAAGAAACCGATCCTTATGTCATATAAATTAACTTTTCCTTGTGCTAACAAAATTACAGAGTATGAGGCCCTTATAGCTGGTTTACGAGGAGCTTCATCCCTTCATATTAAAAACTTAGAAATTTATGAGGATTCAAAATTGATTGTGGAAAAAATCAAAGGAGGTTATCAAACTAAGAATGATAAGATGGCATAATATCAAGATTTGGCTCTGAATATTCTTTCACAATTCTCTTCTTACACAATTCAAACTTTACCTAGGAAAAATAATTGACATGCATACACCATGTCAAGCATGACTTCTTTGGTTTGTCTTGAGAATAACAATAAAGACTTTCAATTTACTAGATACACTCTTAAATTACCTACAATTTCTGATAAGGTTACTATTGATTGTTGTAGTTTGCATTTAGATGAATGGTATTTGCATATCTTTCATTTTCTGAAGGATAATACTTTTCCAGAATCGGCAACAAGGAACACACATAATCATATTAGAAAGCTTACAGCCCACTATATTATTTTAGGGGAAACACTTTACAAACATTCTTACAATGGTTTACTATTAAGATGTCTTAACAAAAATGAACTACCTGTAGCTTTAGCAGAAGCTCACTCTGGTTCTTGTGGGGGACATTTTGGTGGGAAATATTTACTTGATAAACTCCTTAGAATGGGATACTACTGGCAAACAATGGAGCAAGATTCCTTTACATTTGTCAAAAACTATCCTCAGTGTCAACAACATGGTAATTTAATTCATGCTCCTACTTGTGAGCTTCATAATCAAGTTGCTCCATGGCCTTTTAGCATTTGGGGTTTTGACCTCATTGGAAAAATCTCACCGGCTTCTTCTCAAGGACATACATACATTCTCACGGCTATGGATTACTTTACAAAATGGGTACAAGATATCCCTCTTCATTCTACTACTGTAGATGTTATGTGTGATTTCATCCTTAACCATATTATAGCATGATTTGGCATTCCTTCAACGATAGTTTTGGATAATGGTACATCTTTTAAGAACAAAGAAGTCACAAAATTCATGGAGAAATGTTGTATACAACATAGATTTTCTACTCCCTACTAACCTCAATCTAATGGTCAAGCTGAAGCATCGAATAAGGTTATTGAATAAATATTAAAGAAAACAGTCAACAAACATACAAAAGATTGGCATACACAACTTACTTATGCCTTGTGGGCTTATAGGACTAGTGTTGGTACAACCACTGGCACTTCACCTTATAATATTTTTTATGGGACTGACACTATCATGCCTTTGGAATTAGAAATACCATCCTTTTTTGTTTCATTTCATGGGATCATTGACAAAGATACTTTCTAGGAACAACGATTACAAGAATTAGAAATGTTAGATGAACAATGAATAAATGCTTTGGAACACATTAAGGCCTATCATAAATCACTCCAACAACAATATAATCAAAAAGTGATTGAATGATCATTCTTGGTAGGTCATTTAGTCTTATATGAGAACCAAAGAAATGTGAATGCTTTACCCGGTGAGAAAGGAAAATTTAGTCCAAATTGGCTTGGACCTTTTGTGGTAATTGAGGATTTTACTTCAGGTGCTTATAAAATTGCTGATATGAATGGTGTTCCTCTTAAGGAACCTATTAATATCATGCATCTAAAACATTATTATCCCTAATTCATCATTTCTTTCTTTATATATGTATGTGCTCCTTATAGAATAATTATTTTATAAGTTATGTAATTTAGAATGCATTCATACATATTTTCCTTTCCTCTTTCTTTTTTTAAGTTTTGTACATTGATGAAAGTAAAAAGTAATCAACCATAGAACTAATTGTTCCAAAAACAAAGTTTTCTTCATAGATAAACTTTTCCAAGTTTGGTACATATGTAGCACAAGTGCCATATCTATCAATCTCTATCTTGATGCTCTGAAGGACGGTGGCTCCCAACTCTCTCAGATCTATGATGTGAGGCTAAGGATCTCAGAAAGGTAGTCTGTATGTGACTACTCGATATTCTCATCTCTTGGATCTGCTCCTGGGCTCTCTGTATGTTATCCATCAGTTTCTGTTCTCTTGCCTTGCATAAACTCAACTCTCATTGTACACATAGGAAGATATTTGCATGTCTTCCAGGATCCCTTTGTCGTATAAGGGACTCTCTATTGCTAGCTGGTAGTCAGTAGGATATACATGTATCCTTCAGAACCTCAAATACAAAACTCCTCCACTCTGCTACGCTCCCTGCAAAATTCCAATGTAAAACTTATTTAATTTCTTCTTCTAAACAAAATCTTTATTCAAAACATTCTAAAAGCTGTATCATCCTTGGATCTCCTTCCTGGGTATCACTAAAGGATCTAGATGGTGGGGGCATCAAGTGACTTCTCTCTCCTTTCTCACTCTATCTAGGCCTTAGTGGTGGTGTCTCTATGTGCGCTTGAGGAGGTCGCTGTGATCTCAAGGGAGTAACATAGACTGGCTAAGCACCAGTCCCTATATTGCGGCCTTGGGGTATCTCCTCTTCTCTCTCCTCCTCCATATGATCTCCCCAAAAGGGAGGCTCCTCCTCATCTCTTTGATCCTCCTCCTCTCCTACTGGTATGTCATCTCCTTGGTGGTTCCTCTCTGAAGGACCTGGATCACCTATGGGGTAGTCATCGGGGAAGATAGGATGGGTACCCTATAAACTCTAGTATCTGATATACTTTCTACTAACACCTACATAGGATATCTTAGGGGCTACCTCTATATACTTGGTCTCATCTATCTCACTATCCACAATATCAACTACTGTCAGTCAACATATGTCATTGGGTCTTTGATAGTATCTAGTCAGATATGCATACCGAGGTACTATCCGAGGGACCCCCTGTATCAAACAAAACTGTCTCATCACCCTATCATAGTAGTACGACATCATGACATGATTGGTAGGACCTTCTAGCAGCTTACACTACTGTGAGTGTCTCAACTAATGTCAGGTATCTGGCCACTCTATCATCTCATAATAAGGTCTCTATATCACATATATACCTGGTATACGGTCAAAGCATAACCTCCAAAAGAGGATATCTCTGTGCTGCCAAACATCTGCTAGAGGATATGCAAAGGCTCTTGGTGTGCTTAGATCTATCATCGTAGGAGTACCCTATGGTAATGTACATGTGTAATTCTCAAACATCCAAACCTGTAGCAAGGTGCACACCGTAAGACTCTCCCGCTGGTATCTCACTAACTAACTCAGCTCGTGATAAAGATGAGCCAACATGTTCTGGCCCCATGAGATAGTAACCCTGTCACTCTCCATCCTATGTACAAGATGGGTGAATGGTGCTAAAAATACTATACCCTTTTTGTTGGGCACTACAACCAAAGCAAGTATAGATAGCATCACTCTCCGTACCAAAGGTGTCAGACCTGCAAGTATGGCTGCCAGAGATATCTGATCTTATCGAGTCCTCATCTGTGGTACCTATCCCAAACAATACTCCATATTTGCAAAAACCCTGGGAGGACCTTACGGTACTCTTATTCTCACAGGTTCACCTCAGACCAGAAGTCATAGGATCCTATACACATCCTCCAGCGTGACCATGATCTCTCCTGACAGAAGATGGAAAGAACATGTATCCTCATCCCATCTCTCTATCATGGCTAATATTATGGACCGATGGAACCTTAGCTATGGTAGGAATACTACCTATTACAATCCCACATCTCTCAATAAGTGTATCTCCTCCCGTTGTAGCTCGGTGACACTACCTTTGACAGATAATAGTAACCCTCTGAAGGGATGCTCTCAAAGATGGACTGGATCCTACAAGAACAAACATGAATCATATCAGTACTTCTCCATTCAAACATGTTCAATACCCACCTGACCTAGTCAAGGTTGACCACTTTGGGTCAGGGTCGACCTTTTTGGGTGAGGTTCGACCTTATTGGGTCAATGTCGACCTTAGTGGGTCAGGGTCGACCTGCCCCCCAAGAAGGATAGAACCTCCCAAGTCAGGGTTGACCTTAATGGGTCAAGGTCAACCTTACTGGGTGAGGGTCAACCTTATTGGGTCAGGGTCGACCTTCCTTGTAAAAAAATGAAATTTTCAATCATAGGCACTAGAAATAGGAACTTACCTTGGGCAATGGCTGTCTACTGGCCAGGCATTCCCTCAAAACCTCCATGCGACTCGCTCAAAACTCCTCTCTCTTTGACATCCTATCTCCTTTCCCAACCTCTGCAAATAGTAATAATGAGGTGGTAAGTGTCTCTTCCTCTTATTTATAGGTAGTAAATTAGGGTTTTAATAGGATTTAATTTGAAGTTATTTAGGTTAAATTTGAATTTTCCCTTTATATGCATTTAGATAGACATCTATTCTTTTCATCATAACTTGAGTTTGGTAGCTCCATTTTCAGTGTTGTCAGAGGTGTTGGAATTGCGATTCAGATACCTAACCTCTTAAATCAGTTTAAGAAGGTTTATGACCCTTCTAACAGGTTTAGGAAAGGAATTTTTCAACAAATTGCATATTCAGTGTATAGAAATCACCATATCACCCTATTTCACCTTCCAGGAAGTAGTAAGCCAAATCAGGGGGGCATAAGGGGCTCTGTATAATTCTCAAGATCATCATAGTAAGAATTAGGTGCTATTTTGACTTTCATTAACCTTGTGTGCTGGAGGTTGTGGATACTAATGGTTTCTTGCAGGATCTTTGCATTGAGGACTTGGCTATATCCTTTATACTTTATGATGTTTTCTTACTTTAGCTTGCATATTCACGTAGTATCATATCTAAGATAAAGTGGGGGCTAAATTTATCATCTTAAAATGGAATAACTTCCATTTTGATGGGTTTAGCACCCTCATTTAGTATGTTTTCATATTAGATTTGCATTTGTGCTTGATTATACATGTGTAAGTGAAATTAAGGTTAAGATCTTGTGGATCATCCTAGATTTCCCTCTCTATGGATATTTTATCTAGGTAGGACCTATGTATTGGTCTTCCTAGACCTCTTCTTACTCTCTCTAGGCCTCTAGGCCTTCTTAACATTCTGGCACATTCCCCCACCTTCCTAGGTCCCTAACTGACCTGGGAACCTCTCAACAACTTTTTGGTGACCTGCCTGAAACCTCAGGTTAGGGTCGAGGTTGACCCTGACCTAGGTTAGGGTTGAGGTCAACCTTGACCTAGGTCAAGGGAGAGGTTGACATAGACCTCTAACAGGTGTTGGTCCCCACTTTCAAATCTGGAGCTTATCGGGGTCCAGAACTTAAAATAGGTCCCCGAGTCCGGATGCGAAAGTGTTTTCTCCAATATTTGAATTAATATATTCCCTCCTTGGTTGGTGATTGTGATTGGACCATGATTCAAGGTGAAAATTTAATTTGGGTCCCTTGCATTTCCCTAGGAGGACTATGTTGAGATCTCTATATAAACACTCTCTTTTGCCTTCATTTGATCATGAAATGAAATCAGGAGATGACATGATGAAATGATGATGAAAAAAAGAAAGAGGATGATATAGAAGGACAAGATAGGAGGACATATCATCTTCAACCAAGAATTTTGAGGACAAGCTATGGTGGATCTTCATTGAAGCAAGAAGGCTCTCTCTTTAGATCTACTATTCTCAACATTCAAGCATTCAAAGGACATTATCATGGGGTAGAAATTACGGATTGTGAGTTGATAGGAATAATTTAGCCTTGGGGGCTTGGTATACTTTGTTTTTCATATTCAAATCTATGCATTTCTTTCTCATTTCCATGTTATGTTATGATTGTTAAACTAGAAGATTAGATCTTGATATTAAGATTAGATCTTGATATTACATGTTTAAAGACTCTTTTCAAAAGAAAAACACACACACACACACACACACACACTATACATTATATATTTGGCTATTCGTGGAGGTGGAGATCACCAAAATGGGTGTTTGACTAAGGAAAAACCCTATATAGCCACCCCAAAACCACTCTTTTTAGATATTTGCAGGTGTTGTTTTTGGGAGTTACAGGTGCAGAATAGAAAATCTAAGACCAGATTTGGATACCCTTTTCAACAAAATTTTGAGATCCGCAAACAAATTTTTTTTCAACACTGTGCTGGTCAGGGTCGACATTATTGGGTTAGGGGTGACATTTGTGGGTCAAGGTTGACCTTTTTATAAGATGGCATCAAAACGGAAAAATATTTTTGGGTTTTGTTCGTCTCTGCATTCTGGTTTTGAATCATACTTCAAATTTTCCAGAAACTCAATACAGACTTCAAGAAATGAGTTTTCGATTTGCTATATTATGAGGTAGGTATCTTATCCCACTATTCTTTACATGCTCCTTTCCATCCTTTTTATCATAATAATTAAGTGTAAGAGACTAAAATTGGCCTTAGGATCTCTTTCTTATCTCATCATACAAATCTTACTTAAGAAATCCTTTATGAGCCAAATTTAGATATTACAATTTGAACCACGAGATCATGTCTCTGACTTCTGGAAAGTTCAAGCCGGTCTCTAAGTTTCTTTATAAATTTCTCAGCTCTTTGCATGTTGAATCTTAATTCTCCATTCTCTACTTTTTCTTTGTGAAGGTCTTCAAGCGCAGCATCAACATTTTCTTGCAAACTATCTAAATCCATTTTGATCTACCTTAAGCTATTAGACTTCCTCTCCAAGGGCCAAAAGATCTTATACCAATATTTAGGATTAGGTAATACTGAGAGGGGGGGGTGAATCAGTATTGCATCACTTATTAAAAATTTTCAACCATTTATAAATAATCGATAAGCTTACAGAAATAAAAAGAACATAAGAAAATAACACAGTACTCATAACACCATTATTTCTTGCTAAGGAAACCCTGGCCAAGAGAAAACCCTGGTGGGGATGGTACCCACAAGCATGCACTAAGGTATAGTGTCCTTGTTAGGAGACCTAGCCCTGCTAGGAGATGAATATTACATAGTACATTTCCTCTTTAGATGAATAACAACCCTATTAAAGGTATACAACACCCTATTAGGGGCCAACTGAGCATACAACTCTTACAATATAGTTCTGTTACAAAATGTTCCCAGTAATGAACAAAACAAGCATCACTAATGCTTAGATAGTTCTAGTCATAGTTCTTCAATGATCTGTGTCATCTTCTGCTCTTCCATTCAAATGTCACATCAAAAATTGTGTTCACACACACACTTCTCCCTTTGCTCAATAAAAGATCTTACATATATATCTTTCTTCTTTACCAAGTCAACTCTCATATACAAATATTACATAGTCGGCTCATAATTCAAAATATATTTGATAAAGCAAATATCAAATGCATAGTTGGTGCTCCTACATAATCAAAATTTAGGTTATCAACAATCATTATCCAACTCTGATTTTCAGGAGTCCATGTCATGCTCTTTAAATCATCGCTTCTATCCAACTACTTTGTATCATTGCTTTGCTAATGTCTGACTGTCTTAAAATATCTCTAACTTACTGTAAACATCACCAAAAAAAAATTGATCTTAGGTGGATGTCATAAATACCCCATACTATCTTCTTCTAAGCCCACTATCCTTAACTCATCTATCTCAAGCTTCGATACCCAAAATACCTCTGTATTTATGCTTCTATACTTAGTAGATTTTAGGGTCACCAAAACTTAACTTTAGATGAATCGATCAGTATGCCACATGTGTTTCCATAAAGCTAAACCAAAAAGTGTATCACATTATACAAAATTGATCAATTTCAAATAGGATGAGACTCCTAGGTGAGGCAAGAGGTGAGTTGTTTGGAGTAGAAAGATAAAGGTGGATCTATGATTGTTAAGGCACCACGAAGTGTAACCATGGAGGCTCCACTAACATCAGAACTAAAGAAGAAGATGAAAAGGATAGTCTTGTGTCCTTGAAGAATTTTTTTTTTAGGAAAGAGGCATGAACATATAGAGGTAAAGGAGTTAAACAATATTCTTGCAAGGTATTGGTTCCATGTTTCCAAGAGACTTGGAAACTTTTAAAGCTTGGTAGTATGGTGCAGGAGTACCTAGACATAAGGAAATTGCATGAGATCCCAAGGGATATTTTAAATGTAATATGCTAATCCATATGTTTGTATATGATATTCCATGTAATAGAATCAAATGTAATTCCTAAGGGAAAATAAAAATGTAAAAGTGTCATTTAGTTGTCATTTGAGGCCTAGTTGGTCAAAAGTTCAAAATGATGTAAAAAATATAGAAAAAGAATAAAGTAGATGTATTTAGTCATTTGAGGAGTCATATGATGTGTTTTAATGGTTTTTATAAAGCCATGAAGTCATTTTTTAAAAAGTGTAAAAGTTGTCAATTTGACAAGAAATGTTGTCAAAGAAAAATGCATAAAAGTTGGAAAAATACAACCTAGAAGGTCCAAATTGGTTAAGGGGTAGTTATTAACGTTTCCAAGGTTGGGAACCAATATTTAAATTATGTAATATGAATCCAAGAAAAAATGAAGGAGGAGCATACCATTTTGATTGAATTTGATAGTCTGAAATCCTTTGTTTTGAAGTTCTAGATAATGTTTCCTCTATTTCTAGGCATTGTACGGACATGTACAACCTTGAAATGGTGTATTATTATTTACATGTGATATATTAGTGAATAATATTTCATTTTTTTCTGGTTTGGATCATTTTTCTGAATAATTGAATGAGTTATGAATGTTTTATGGATGGCACTTTTGAGGATTTCTGAAAATAGTCATGTTACAACATGTAAGATTATTTAATGATTTTTAACTGGAATAAAACTTATATTTTCAGAAATAGGGATGAATTATCTTTCTAATGCTAGTGTATTGGTGAGTTTTTGTTACTTTTTATGGAATTTATTGCAATTTTGGTTAAAGCGGGTTGAAACCCTCTTCAATGGAGTTGTTTCCAAGGGTTTGGACATAATTTGAATTTTAACTATTGGAAAAATATTAAAGTTACATATTATTGAAGGGGATTCATGTATATTTAAAATTAATTTTGTTTTGGATTGATTGGTTAATTTTTTGAAGAGTTGTGTTGATGCCCTAGGAAGACAGGGCATGCATTTTATTTATCTAGATTTGTTTGTGACAGTCAAAATGATCTCAGTGTAGAGGCCATAACTTTAGATCCCACTGTTGGATGTTTATAATTGTCAGATATGTTTTACAAAACCTAAATCACTAAAATTTCACTGGAGAAATTTTTGCAATACTGTCACATGTGAAAGTTGTGATTAACAGAAATTAGGGTACCAAAACTATTCCATCTAGAAGAGATTTGAAAGATGTTTGGTTGGATGGATTGTAGGAATGAAGGAATACTTTGATAGAGGAACATATCCTATATAATTAAATTATTTAATGCTTGGAGATATTATTTTTCCTCCAATAATGTGTTTCTATATTGTATTTTTGGATGGATCAATAGGATCTGAAGAAGTTAATGTGGTTTGCAAGATGCACTACATCATAAATCCAATAAAAATTTGATGTTGTTTTGAGAGTAGGTTAAGTTAAATATGTTCTCAAAGATAGAAAGTATTTTATTTCTGAGAATGTAAATATTTTTATTGAAATCTTAAATTTCCTTGGTATATTTTCATTAATAATACATCTAGTAGTTACAATTGTAATGTGTGAAATAGGGTTCACTAACTATAAAGGACAAACTAGGAGGATTTAAATGATATCTTCTTACATTTTATGGAAGATGATCTAGTACACCACAAGAGGGATGAAACACTAGGTGGATGCAATGATCCTTTAGTATTAATTAGAAGAGGGTTGTGTGTAATTCAATTGTGGATTGAAAAATGTAAGATTAGACATTAAAAAAAATGAAATTGATGGTTTTTTGTGTGTATAGGGAGACCAAGAATAGAGTTTGTAGTAAATATCTAGTAACAAAAGACTATAACTGAGTTGTGGTTTGAATTTGAAGCTAAAAGAGAGGGACCTGAGTTCCTAGCACACCTTGTTCCAAGGATTGGGGTTCCCTATATATTAGGATAAAGTAATACTAAGAAGGGGGGGGAGGGGTGTATTAGTGTTGGAGCACTTTTAATTAACTTTAAGAAATTCAAACTTAACCATGCAATAAGTGAAATGAAGAGAACATAAACATAAAGTAAATAAATCATATCACCATGCTTTATTTACGAGCAGATCATGTTAAGGGAAAACCTCGGTGAGGACGGTACCCACAAATTATTCACTAAGAGCATAATATCCCTGTTAGGAGCTAAATATTACATTTATTATAAATCTATGTTGAAGGATGCAAACCCTCTTAGGGGTATACAAGGAGCTCACTACTCTTACAATAAAAAATTATCTATGTGCAATTATAAAAGATGAACTATACAAGCATCTTCTATGCTTAAATAGTTCCAGTTATAGCTCGCAATATCTTCTGCATTATTTTGATATCACAATGCATTCACATACCACTTCCACATGATCAGATCTCAAAATATATCTACATATATACCCGATCTCTTTATATGTCCAATCAGTTCACAAGTGCATCACCAAAGGTGTCCAACACATAACCTGAGAGAATTAAAAGTAGGCGATCACATATCCATCAAGATAGGATAGGACCCAACCTAAATAAAAAATAATACATCTAGAATCCACATGTTACTCCCTTAATAATTGTGACCTTTAATATTTCCTTCTTTACTATTAAATTGTATTCTCATGCCAAGAACATGTTGTAAATCTCTCCATCTTTCACAACTATTACTCTCCCTTTAACATCAATGTCAAAGAAAATATATCTATATACAAGGTAAAAGTTTATGACTAGTTCATCAAAATTTTACACCATACGAAGTATGTCTTGGAAGGAGGTTTCAAAGACCCTTACATCTTCTTCCCATGTTATCTTCAAGGTCATACCAACCTGGATTAAAATATTCAAAGAAAAGGTTGGGATCTCAGTATCCTTCACTACTATAGGCATAGATCCATCAAGATATTTCTTTGCTATCTCCATGTCCTCAAGGTGCTTCTCCAGAAATGATAGGTTAGGAGTAATCAAACTCCCAACCTCACCAAATCTTCCCAACACTCTTAATTCCTTAGTTTTTAGCACACTAATTTTGTCTAACAATTTGGACACTTCCATATCTAGCTCAGTTACTGATTGTGTGGAGGACCCACAATTCTTTGCCAAGTTATCGAGTGCCTTCTCATCATTGAGAATTATGTCAATCAAATTCTTCACATGCCTATAAGGATTTATGGAATATTTGTATATCTTCTTCCCATGCATAATGCAGGTCCTAATTCGAGACATAGTGGTATCTAATATGCTAATATCCCACTTAATTGACTTGCATACCTCTTCTAACTTCATCGGCATGTATTCCTTCTCAAAATTCACAACTACGGCCTTCTCCAAAGCAATGAAGTGCATATCAAAGTCATCAAAGAATTTTCCCAAATTTTATTTTCTATAATTACCTTTGAAGGTGAATGGTATAGGTAAAAGTTTATTAATTTTGTCTGCTGCCCTATCCAATGCCTTAACATTCTTCTCATTTTTTTTTCTCATATTTTTCTTTGGATTTAGAAAATTCCATAAGAGATAACCTTAATAGCTCATTCTCATCCAAATCCATTTCATCTACATTTGTACCCAGGGGCTTGCTGTCACTTTCCAACAATTGAGTTGTAAAAATAGATTCCTTCTTAATATTAATAGAATCAAGAATAGAGATAGGTACCTTTGTTTCTCTCTTAGTTACAATATCTATTTTACTATCCTTCTTTTCTTTAGTTATAATTTTATTTTTCTCTTCTCTAGTAACTAAATCAGGATTACCATGTTTTGCTTCCTCATTCTTCCTTCCCGCAATAACTCCTTTCATTCCTCCTTTAGTAAATGTGCCAAGATCTATCATATTTATTGCACTCTATGTATTACTATAATCTACCTCGGTAATAGTGTCAGCATTTTGTTTAAAAGGGTCACCAAAATCCTATGAAGTATCCAAAGATAGAGGTATACCAACCACAAATAAATATGGTTGCCACACACTACTGTAAAATTGATGTCCCTTCCTCATTCTTAGACTCTTTAGCTTCAGCTTGAACTACTTTAGATGATTCCCAAATCACTATTTCTTTAGGCTTTGCTATCTTTGGAGACTTTTTCTTCTCAAAAAATTCATCGAAAATGACCTTTTCAATTCCTTTGATTGTTTCATCCTCAACTGCATCGTACTTTCCTGCCATAATCATAGTTAACCTGGTTTTTCATCTCAAAAAAGGTTTTATTGCCTTAAGGATCCTATCATTCTCTACATGTGAAATAATTGGAAGCATATCCTCTATATATTTTACATGGATCCTATCATCCTCTTCTAGGGCTCTTTTCTTTCTAATCTCTAGTTTATCAAATAATTCTTTTGGAATACTGCCCTCACGCTCAATTAGATTCTTTTTGAAAACAAACACATGTCTGATAACACTTTCTTCAATTTCAGTTTTATCTGTTCCCTTCATACCTCTCATAGTATTTTTAGGCAATTGATCCATCTTTCCTTGATCAACTATCATCTTTGCTAATATCTTAGTGTCAGGCTTCCACCGATATCTCTCAACTGATTTCACTTGTGTAATCTATTTAGCTTTATTCTCAGTCTTCTCCTCTTTAGTCTTCTTCTACTCTTTCTTCTTCTTCTTAGGAGGTGATTCTTGTTTAAGTTTAGAGGATCTCATTGTCCTCGTAGAAGTCTCTACTGCTTCCTTTTGTACCTTAAACATGGTTGTTCTGTATGATGATCTTCTAGGTGGTGTAGGAGTAGTTTTACATATATCAACCACTGTTAGAGGTGAGTCTGACACCTCATTAGTCTCAGAAGTAGGTAAGGGTGCAATATCAAAGTTTTCTAGGTTATAGGACTTCTCTATTTCCTTCTTTCTCTATTCAAACATCTCAGTATTGCTAATTCCTTATTTGTCTATAATATTGTCACTAATTTTTTCTATCTTCCTCTTCCTATCACCTCTAGTTATTTATTCCCTAAACTTAGAGGACTTCTCCTCATGGGTATCCCATCTCTCTTCACTTGGATCATTATCAGTAGATAACACATGTTCAACTTGCATTGTATGAACTTTAGTACTGACTTCATACCCCATAGGAGGGCACCACCTCATTCTAGGTTCAACAACTTTGAAGCATACACAATCAATTTCAACCATAAAAAAACTATATCCCTATCTTTTTCAATTTATCTCTTCATGAATTTTCTTTCTCTCCTTCATTTCTCTTTGAAATATCTTAAACATACCAAAGAGTTCTCCATCTACCAATTTATTATTTTTCCTTCCATTCCTTAGGATGCACACTAGGTAACTTATACATTATGTGGAGGAAAATGTGTAAGAGGAGTGATCCAAATATAAATGCTTTCGACTTATCTTTCTTTTTCTTCTGCCTTACATTCTCCAGCAATTGCAGTTTTAGAACTTTCTATAGATCATATTGAACATTTTATTTCACCATATTATATGCCATCATTATAACCCTAATATGAACATAGTTTGGTCGGTTGTTATAATGTAATTTGTATCCCAAAATCATTAAAACTAACCTTACATCTTGTCAAAATATGTCTATGATCATCATTTCTCTTGTACTCCACTTTGAGTGTGTTAGGGTTTCAAATTCCTTCTTCATATTTTTCTCTACAGTCGGAACAATGCTATAATTGTTCAATCCAATAGCTTTATGAATAATTTCATGTATGATCTTGATAGGTTTCTCCACAATCCAAAGAAACTGATCGTAAATTCTTCTCAACACAATTTTGATCCATTATTCTTCATCGAACTCATAGAATTTTATCATTTGCATGATGTTTAGATTTTGAAAATGTGCGAACTTAGGTTTCCAAGTTTTATCTTCATTCAACATATCTTTCATCTCCTGAAGAATCTCAACATCTCCAATTTCCTCATACTTATAGTGGATGTATGCCTTAATATCTTTGACGTGTAAAAAGTCATGTCAAGTCTGAGAGAATGCACCCTTAGGGTCAGCCTCCATTGATTTGTATGAATGTTTCTTGAATTTATACCTTGGCCTCTCAGTTACATCAAAAATATGTAGAGTATCCATGATATAAAAAGCTCATAGATAGAATTAAATACCTTTTGCATGGAATTAGGGTAAGCACAACTCATGATCACCATAATGCGCTAGCTCCTTCAATCATTTCTCTTCTCTATAAAAATGGTGATCAAAATGAATAAGATATTTCACTTATAACTCTCAGTATTCAAACATTTTATATTTCCTAATGCAATACCATAAGGCTTCTATACTAGAGTCTACCATCAACTTTCAGGCGATCATCCAATGAGACATGTGTAACTATGCAATCATACATATAGACTCCAAATACATTACTAAGTTTGTCCATAAGCTCACATAAACTCATTCTGCATACAAGGGGTGTGATATAGTTTAATGTCATGTTTCTCCAAATCTCCCTGAAAGGACATGCTAGGCCATTTTAGTATGATGTGGAAATGATAACATTAGGAAAAGATCTAGTAGCATCTACTTACTCACCATGATCTTGTGGTTCACTTTGATTCTTTTCTTTCCATACCTTATCACTGTCGTAGTTTCCTTCGTTTGTAAATTTTATGTTGAACTTGTCTTTATACTCAACCATACTAATACCAAAATCAATAATTTTCCTCTTTATCATTGTAAGTGGTTTCATGTTTCTTTTTGATCCATTATATCTACAAAAAATTTCTATGTGTCCTTGATTATTGCATTTATAACCTGCGATCTTAGCTTCTCTTTCCACACTAATGTAATCTTCCTTCTCTGATGATTGATCAAATTTTCTACATTCTTCCTTGTGCCCATATTCATAGCAATTGAAAAAATAACCACAAAAGGGTTTGTAATGGTTCTTACCTCTATAATATTTCTTCATGTGACCAAATTTGTGGCATTCAAAGAATATTCCCCTAGAAGGTCTGAAATGTTCGTTATATCCTTCATTCTGATTAGGTATTTTATCTTCTTTGTCTTCTAATTTTTCTTCTTGAGATTTAGAACATTAAGCTTCATCAAAACCAACTCCACTCTTATTACCTTTAGATTTTTGTCTCTCCATCTATTCATTAACTATGTCACTACTCACAGGAATTTTTTCAATATAATTCTTTGCCTCAATAAGTTCTCCTTTAATGATACAGTTGTACTTTTCTATGTCTTGATACTTAATTCTGACATAATGAAGTTCAAACTACATTTTTCCCATCTATATATTTGCATTCTTCAAGGTCTATTCAAGTCTATTCTTTTCATCTCTTTCTTTCTGAATTTCCTTGGACATCTATAAAGTAGTAACTTCACAACAAGGTTTCAATGCTTCCTTTTCCTGGTTAACCTATTCAATTAGATCTGATAAATCATTTCCAGGTTCCCTTTTTCTCTACAAGTTCTTACCTTTTTTTCCTTGAATGTTCAAGTTGTTAATTAATCTTCTTGTTGTAATCTTCATCTCAATTTGAATTTTAATATTACATTATCAGCATTGTCCTTATCCAGGTCTTCAAGTACTGCTTCAAATTTTTTTCCCAAACTTCTTAAATCCATCTAAATCTCCATCAAGCTGTTAGGATTTCTCTCCAACAACCACAAGATATGATACTAATTGTTAGGAACAAGAAAAACTAAGAGGGGGGAGTGAATCATTGTTGTAGCACTTTTAATTAAATTTAAGAAATTGAAACTTAACCATGCAATAACTGAAATGAAGAGAACATAAGCATAAAGTAAAAAACTCATAACATCATGAATTGTTCATGAGGAAACCCTATTAAGGGAAAATATTGGTGGAGATGGTACCCACAAATTATGCACTAAGAGTATTTTGTACCTATTGGGACACCTATTATTGTTAGGAGTGGAATATTACATTTAGTACAAATCCCTGTTAAAGGATGCAAACCCTATTAGGGGTAATGCAAGGATCTCACTTCTCTTACAATACAAAATGTCTCTATACAATTACAAAAGATGAACTATACAAGCATATGATATGCTTAAGTAGTTCTAGTTATAGCTCACAATATCCTCTGCATTATTTTGAAATCACAATGCATTCACATACCACTTCCACATCATCACATCTCAAAATATAAGTACTTATAGTCCCAAGCTCATAATATGTCAAGTTGGCTCACAAATGCATCACCAAATGTATCCAAAACATAACCCAAGAGAAAATAAAAAATAGGTGATCACACATCCATCAAGATAGGATAATACCCAACCTAAATCCAAAATAGCACATTTGGAATCCACATGTTACTCCCTTATTTATCGCAACCTTTCATCTTCCCTGCTATACTGTTACACTGTCCTCATATGCCAAGAACATGTTGTAACTCTCTCCATACAACTCCAAAATAAAAGTGACCATAATTAAAGCCATATAACACTCCATACAACCTTCAGATAAGGGTGCATGACATAACTCACCATATACTAAGCTCACAAGGGAAACTGTGCAATTGTATATAGGAAACTACTCGTGGACTTAGTTATTTTTCAAGATTGGATACTCAAAACATAATATACTCCATGCGACCATACTACAAAGTAGTGTTTCCATAAATGAAAACATATATTCTATACATCCTTGGCCACTTTCCAACACTATGAACATTGTTCCCAATGGTTTCAACTCTAATAAGTTGTAGACTATAACTTTTATCCTGAAGTATTTGTATCTTTCCCACATCTCTATCACTTGTACCTATACACAAAAAAGGGTAAAATATTCAGTAGAAATGGGTTATCCTAAGTCAAACCCTAGTTTAAGAATTAACCTTGAAATTGAAATGAAATATACATCAAATCTGAAAATGTATATGTCATATACCTTGATTATGAAATGCTCTTTGAATGTAATCATAACTGTTGATGCAATAACATGACTCCAAAAATACCTAAAAAGAAAATCACAAAGACATGCTTGCATAAAGGTTGTTGAAACTTCGCACAATAAATAATAGAATACCTTGGATGCTAAAATCATAATCCTTGAATGATTAGATGTGAAAGTGTAGTGAGAGCTCCTATTGAACCTATAATATATCCAAAATGAAGGAGAGTATCTTTATTTTATACCACTCATAACATTTAAGAGTGTAAAAATTGATGAAAGTTGAAGTAGAAATAAAATCCCTACTAAAATAATTTACCTATTTTAGAGTTTAAATTTGCACCTAATCATTGGGGAAGGATCTTTGATTAGCATGTTTCTAGGAAAGAGGTGTGCTGAGCACCTTAGTTCACCATAATGTGCTCCAAAATTTAAATGTGAGGTACAATTTGGGAAAAGGAAGTTGGAATCACATACAGAATTGAGCTAGGAAAGTTAGACCAGATGTGGGAGGCCATACATGCTAAAAATAGGGCCTAGCTAAGCAAAACATTACACAGGGAGACAATTTATTACACTTCCAAAATATCTTATTATAACACATAAAAATCAATAATTATTATTAAGGGATATCCACGTATGTTTTTTAGGGCCTAAAGAGTAGCATGTAACAATCTTGTGTTTTTTTCTTGTTAATTGGTCATTTACCTAGGGCCTTGATCACTGAACTTGGCTAGTTCATAGAGTTTCTTGAACAATCAATTGGAACAATGAATAAAATAAGGGTTTGTATACATTCATATAAAAAATTTATTGTATCATCTAGGTATTGCAATAAATTACATATTTAAAAAATAGACCCATAATAATACGTTTTATATAACTAGAATTTTTGAAAATTCTATATTGCAATAGCTTCAAATTTTTACTCATATTGTGACCAATTTTTCCAATAACAAAAAATGCTTCCACTTATTTACGTCTTAGTTAACCCAACTCTTTGCTTCTACTTGAGGTGAAAACAATTGAGGACACGGGGATATTGTACCTAATTTTAATGATTTAATATTATATCTTAGGCTTCTTAGGCCCTTTAAATGCAATGGAATGATTCTTTTGGACCAAAGTGCTCCAAAATTTAGCTACCTCTTAAATCTTGAAACCACCACCTAACATCAAATCCTTGTAGATCTAATCTCACAAGCCTAATTCATGAAAAAAAAAAAAGGAAAACCGAATTCATTCGCTTCATTCAACTCAATGATAAGTTCAAATTTTGTTTCACATACTCCAAAATAAGGCTATAATAAAAATCCATAAAGATATAGTGTTTAATTATTATTTTCGAATCTCTAGGTCATGGTATGATGCAAAAGAATAAAATACTAAAAATTACTAGATCCATCAAGACCTATGATCTAGAAATACCTCTACCCTCATATCTAAGAAAGGTTTTATAATATCAAATATTTGATAAAATGCATGATCTAAAAATTATCACAACACCCTAGTATCAACTACAAAAAAAAAAGACAACCTTGCACAAGAGACTATGCATGGAATGAATGAGATAGATCATATGATGATCTATTATCTATGCAATAGAAAATGTACAATGACCCTGCTTATAAAGGAAAGCTAAGGTATAGGATTAAATAAGAACATCACACAAATCTTAATCCTCTACAATGAGACAACTAACTAAAAATACATTCAAATGATCTAGGATACAAGAAATAAATGAGATAATATCACATTGATAACTTGACTTCAAGAAAAAACTCCTAGTACCTATTTAAACTTATCATGTGAATATGACCCAATAATATATTCATGTGATAAATATCTTATTCAAACCAAAATTTTATCCTTGTCTACATTTTGGTAAGAAGCATTATAAAATACTAGCTAGTATATTATAAAAATGAATAAACTAGAATTCGTTTTGATCATTTAGGATCAACAACCTGTGAGGAATATATGAAAGGCATCAAAGATAATCAAATTATTTTCATGTGATGTTAAAATTGTATCAACATCCTAAACATATATTTCATTATTATTTATTGTTTCTAGAACATTATTTTCTATTATTATACCAAGACTAGAGCTTAACTGAAGGAGAAGTATTTTGTCCTAGATAACTAATGAACAATCTTTACCAAACCTTTTCATTTCAAAGGCAAGATATATACATTATGGTTAAAACTTCCTTAAATTATATTTGGTCCAATTCAAATCCACATATTATTTTTAAGTTTTTTTAGTAGGCTTTATATCCAAGGGTGTGACATCATATCCATAGACATCGAAGTGAGGTAGAGTCATAGACTTTATTTTTCTCATTTTAAAGTTGATTGTATGATAGATTTTAATCTTTCATATAATGATGAATGAATAGATGAGATATATCATAGTTAGATATTCAAAAAATATAAAGATAAAGTATAATTATTTTAATTATTTAGTCTTAAAAAATATTTATATAGCATGATATCTATATGTCATTGATTCAATTGTTTTATTTTATTTGAATTTATATTTTATTTACCATAGAAAAATTTAGAAAGATTATTTGTTTTCATCTTGGAAAGCATAACATGGATAAAGGGGTGATTAGGTATTTTGTTCCATGAATCATGTTTTTTTTAATTAATAATGTTTTAGTCTTTTACTTGGTACAAAGTTCTAATAGTTCATGTGGCCATTTTTTCATGCCAAATTATCTCAGTTGTGACATAATTTTATACTAAAAATCATTTTTCTACCTAAAAATTGAATAATTCTACAACATTTGCTAATTTAAATGTGTATTCTAATATGTATATTCACTCCAAATTGCTTCTGATTTCTAATGTGGTTATATAGATCTAAGTTAGGACCAATAAAATGACCTCAAAGTTCAAAATCTTAAAACAAGGCTTAATCATTGGAGGAACACCCCTTACACTATTGCTAGAGTCTTTCCCTCTTTATCTTCCTATTGTAGATCTCAATAGTGGGTGCAATGACTCATTTTTTGAGTCCATTGAACACTACATTCATAACTATTTGAGGGGATTTTCTTTTTTATTACCTTGGCAGCCTATCAGCTAGACTTCATCTCCTTAGTATTCTTATGTATCCTCTCCACATTGGGAGTGTATCCCTTCCCGCTGCCTCAATAGTTAGGTTGTGTCTTCTTATTAGATGTTTGGATTTCGCTTGATGTTCATGAGTTGTAATAAAAAGATGATCATAATATTGGAGGAAATGTGGCTCGTGTTAGTTGAGAGCTCATAGGAAGAAAACAACCCACTCCATGTGTCTCTCATTGCTTTAACATTAAACACATGATTTAGATGATTCTTCTCAAAACCTTGTCTATTATCTATTATTGATATTACCTTTTGATGGGCACACACAAAAGTTTGATTTGACGAATGAGGATATGTTTAACATCTATTTTTAAAAACCTATGTATACATTTCTACCTTGGTTCTAATATATAGGTCTAAGTGGTAATGATAGCTACTAAAATTAAATATGTATCCTTGACTACGTTGCAATAATGCCCATAAAACTTTCAAACCATAGATAGTAAACTTATAGCATGACGACAAATTTAAGAATGTAATGCAACACCACCAAGCAAGGACGTGCAAAATCCTATTTGTCCCACATTCTTTATGGTTCAGAAATCCTATGTTTGTCAGACAGAGGTTTTCAGATGTTGAACAAAACTCATGTTCCCCGAGACTGAGAAGACAATATTCTCACTACATTCTTAAGATCATTATCTTGTTTTTAATGCTGCCGACTACTTTGTTTGCATATAAAACACCCACCTTATTAGGAATTTGTAAAGTATTCCATCGTCACAAGTTGCAATTATATGAGGAAGGTGGTAGACAATTACAATGCAGTGGGGACGGCATGTTGAGTTGAGATTGTGATATGAATACATTGTTTGAGGACAAAAGCAGATTTAGTGCTTCCGCTATACCTTTCATTTATAAAAGGAGGCTCTGCACGCGGCTAAAGTGTTATATATAATCATAGCTTGTGCTTAAATAGTATTCATAATGATACATTACGTTAACTTATCCATTCCTTCACGTGAAGAATTGTCATTTGCTTTATCCTCGGGTGCTGTCTTGTGGTGGGCCGTCACACTGCACGCCCCTTCTGTGCACTGCCCCTGCTACTGTTCTGTCTAGTTTGAAGCATAAATATATTCATGGTCTTGGCTTGATTGTTTCCGTATATCTTGCTTGTCTTCCTTTTGTTGCCAACTCCTAAACAAGACAAGCTTATAACTCACTCTAGTCCCATGATGCTTCTATTCTTGTAACTATGCAACACTTCTCTTCTTTGTAGATGTAGATGTAGATGTAGATGTACATGGAGAGGTAGATGTATATTTATATGTATAGTTTAATAGGTGTTATGTAGAAATTGTGTACGAATATTAAAAATAAGATTTGATATATAATGATTGTGACTCATAATGTTGATTCAAAAGAAGTACACACAATTTAAACTAGAAGTAACATTATTTATGCAATGAATTGTAGAAATTTCTTATCATTAATATAATGACGTTATTTAAATTTTAAAAATTGAAGATGTAAAGAAGAATCTTCAAATGAGAATTGAGATAAAGATTTTTATTGATGGATCTTAAGAAAATAGATTATGTGTTGGGAGAATCTTGTTGCAAGGTGTGCGCCCTTGGTCTTCTTGTGTTGTGCAGTGCACCAATGGTTCATGACATGGCTTAACCACCTCACGTACTTGTATAAGTCAAGTGGTTGTATCATGCAATAACAAATCGATCTTTTGGTACAACGACATCCAAAAATTGGTATCCATATAATGAATATGACCTTTTACAAATTTATAATTTTCTTTGAATGGATATTGATACTTGCCACAAATCTTATACTTTATTTGATAACAAATGAAAAACATTCATATGATATTGCTGGTAAGAGACACTGCTATGGATGGTTTGTATGTTGTCATTGATGGCTACTATAGATGATTCTCATGGTCACCTGACATACTTTGTGATTACTGAAGCTTAGATTATAAATTTGGCTAAATATGGTAGAACGTGGACAATGTATAGGCCTCGGTAAATGGATTGGTATAGATTGGTACATAGGAATTATGAGTTTCAAAGCTAGGAGAACATTCTATAGTGTATATTCCACCTTCATCTATGATCGCACATGTTGATGTTATCATTTGTTTTAGTTATAGAGTATTGAGTATTAGGTATGCAGTGAATTGTGAAGAACAATGAAAGTCAGGTGTTGGATTGATCAATGATCCTAACAGGTCAATGATATGATTTGTTTGATAGTTATAATTGATGGAGCCAATGTGATTTATGACTTCTTTGTATTTGGTTAAGGTTAGCATGAATATTTAATTATTTATTTTTTCGATGTTCTACACGTTACACTTTATATTTTTGAGGTCAACTAGTTGAGATATTATTTTTATAATTGGGTATATAAGATCAAGTTCTTGTGAAAAATTGTAATAGCAAGGGTTAGATTAGCTAAGGATATATTCTATATGTGCAAAGGATCAGCCATTAGAATTTAAATTGACTGTTGAGAATAATTTTAAGTTGCGTGTACATGGAACTGTACAAGCATAGTTGATGTTATTTCTTAGTTTACTTTATTGGATTGTAGTCCAATCATTTTGTATGGCAGTGAGCCTTTATATGTTTTGTTCTGAGTAGTGAGCTCTAGGCTATAAGTATGAATGTATGTGCATTCTCCTTATGTACTCAAACCTTTAACAAGGTTTTTATTTCTAAAGAAGGAGTTACTTGTGGATTTCATCCCCACCATGGCTTTTCCCCTTAATCAGGTTTGAATGCAAAAATCATGGTGTCATAATGTTGTGGATATTTTGTTTATTCTTATGTTGTTTAATTTTAGATATATTTGACTTTTGGTTGTACTGTCAATTTAATAAGGTAAAAACGGTTTAGAACACTGATTCACGCCCCCCTCCCCACCCTCTCAGTGTTCCTCAATCCGAACAATTTGTATAAGAGTGGTGAGGAAGTTGAGAAGAAAGGTCCTCTGGCAACAATTGAGATTAAAGTGGAGGCAAGAGACACTATGAAGGCAATGGATGAATTCTTTGAAGAGGATAGTACTGACTTGGAGGCCATGGAGATCACACAAGATCTAGAATTTAGTTGGACACTCTCATCCTAGTATAGTCGATGGGACTTGCTTTAGTAGCTCATGCCAAAGAAAGAAAGTATATTCTAAGAACACATAAGAGAGATTATTAATTGCTTGCACTTGAATCTGATTTCTTGAGAGAGATAATGCCGACCCACATAATAGATCAGAATGATTCTACATCAACTTTTCTTGAAGGTTTGTTGAATGCAAAAGAAACTCATTTTTTATTCTTGGATAAGTATACATTGGTAAAAGTTCATAGTGAATATGATGCTATGAGATTCAATCAGTTAAACACATTAATTGCCAAAGAAAAAATTTCAGTAGGCCAGGAAATTCAGAGGGTGAAGGATGCGTTAATTGAAGTCAATATAATTTATAGAGATTGCGTTGATTATCCGACATGATTCAATGGGGACCTCCACCAAATTTTTAACTGATCTTTGTACCTATGCAACAAGGGCATGGTAGTGTTCCACCAACACCTCAAGAGGAACATGAAACAACATTTGGATTTGATCAACCCCATCAAAAATCATTGCACCAAGGACCTACCTCTAATATGGAACTTATATTTTATTTTTGTCAATATAATCTACCATCACAAGTTGGGAAAGACCCCAGTTACTCATCAAGAACTTCTTCGTATTCTGAAGGTTCACTAATGAGTCACATTCACTTAAGGATTTGCATAGAGAAAAAATTGACGAAGCTATTAAAGATAAGATAATTTGAAATACATTGAAATACATCGTGACTCAAGATCCCAAATGATATCTCAAAGTGTTGAAGAAATTGAGTCTTCAATTGTTATCGGAATATCAAAATCCAACATAATCTACTTTGGAAGAAAATCAACCTAAGTAATACTTTTGGACAAAGAAAAGGGGGAAAAAGTCCCAGATGAACCAACTATGAAGGTAGCACAAAAGAGACCACGAAATGAATTAACTATTGAAGTTCCTCGAAAGGAGATCTTTGAGCCATAGATTAATGACTTGTTCAACACGACATTAGCACTTCTTCAAGGACTAGTGAATACTAGTAATTCATCCAAAGTATATCATCAAAGGTCAATAAGACTTGATTTTAAGAAACATGTGCTAGTAATTCAATGCAAAGTACCAAATGATTTATTTACATTTCCTTGGGGAATGCAACATACTCTCTTTGGAAGAAAAAAACAAAGTGGTCCTCTATTGTTAGAATATTCAACAATGCAAGAGAAGACTTCAAGTGCAACAATATCCAAAGGACCAATCAAGCAACATTCAGGGAAACAATAGTATGTTCCACAACAATTAAAAAACATCAATATGCTCCATAGCATCAACAATAATATGTGTCACATCATTAGAAGCACATTACACAACATCAACAATATGCACAACATCAACTACATGCACCAAAAGTGCAACAAGTATCACAACAATAGTATAAGCTACATGGTTAACATCATGTACCTCCACTAAGACAACCATTCACTTATTAAAAAATACAACAAGTGGAGGATGCTCAATAGTATTTCACACAACAAATGACATAGTCACAAGTATCAAAATACCAAAAACAACAAAATGATGTCATGGTGTCACCTAAAGATATCACTTAAGAGTCCTCAGAATCATATACTCCTGAATATACACATCAATATAATCATTGCCCATTAAAAGAAGTAGTCCAAAAACAAAGAGAACGTCATGATAAAGATACAAAGTCTTCACATAATGAAGATATGGCTCAAAAAATCCAACAGTTACAGAAGCAAGTTAATGAGATGCAATTCAAGGGAAAGAAGATGCTTTATACAAAATTAGATTTATGTCCTAATACATTTTATGAGAGTTTATATATGCCTCCTTTCCCAAGAAACTTTTAAGTACCAAAATTTGAGAAATACAGAGGGAAGGGTAATCTCATTGATCACATCAGATATATTTATACTTCTTTTATCAAAGTTCATCATGATGCCACTTATCTGAAGAGAATTTTTTCTTGAAGTCTCAGTGGCCGACCAATTGAATGGTACTCTAAATTAGCAGGTTATATAAGGTCATGGAAAGAGTTGGATAATAAATTTATCTCTCATTTTCCCTTCAACATATTAAGTGAAGTTACATTGATCAATTTGTACACAACCAAACAAAAAGTCATAGAATCTTTTATGACATTCTTATTGTGATAGAAAAATTTGGTTAAAGAATGTTCCTTTGACATTACAGAGGAACAAAAAATGTGTTTATTCATTGCAAATATTGTGCCACAAATGATGTATGAGCTAAAAATAAAATTTCCAAGAACTATTCAAAATCTCATGAAAAAAGGAATGGATATTGAAGATGCTATTATTCAAAAATGAATACTTAAGATTAACAAATAGAATATCAGTGCGAGCACTTCAATTGAGAAATCAAAATTTTTGTCTCAGAATCAAATTGATATAAGTGATGGTGGTTTCGATGCATGAACAATAAATACAACACAAGAAAAGATCAGCCTTAAAGGACCAAATTTTATGAATATGCAAATGGTGAGTCAAGCACAAACAGAAAATGATATACATCAAAATCGACAACATCGACCACCGAGAAATAGTGATGGACCTCCAAGACAATTCACATTATTGGGCGAACCACTTCATTCTTGTTATAACAATTTCTTCAAAAAAAAATGTTCAATTACCTGAGATTAGAAATGAACCAAAAGTAAGACCTCCTAGGTGGGATGACAAAAAATATTGTGACTATCATCAATCCAAAGGTCATAAAACAATTTTTTTTTTTCAATTAAAACATTTGGTTCAAGATCTCATTGATGAAGGCCTAATCGAAGTAGAGCCTCCAACAAGTTCCTCCAATGTTCATCACACTTGCGTGTGTGAGATTAAACCTTCATGAAATTAGGATTAGTAACAACAACTCTATGGAAAGATAATTCTATTTAATCTAAGAATTGAAGTTAAACCCATGACATCTCATGGTTCTCTATCTAAGCTTTGTTAAGAGAGCTCCCAGTCTTAATCTCTCTCAAGGACAATCCTAGAACGAGAAGAAAATGATAAACATGCTCTAATCTAGCTCAAATGCTCCAAGATTTATGCTATGAAATCAACAAATGCTTCTAAAAATGATACTCTAAATTCTATGCAAATGCTGAAATATTATCAAAAGCTCTCAAATGCTCTCCAGATTCCTATAATAAAGATGCTTTGCTCTTGAAATTCTTGGATCCCAAACACAAAGAAAATGACTTGTATTTATAGCAATTTCCCAAGGGTAGGGGGTAGAGTGAGTTGATCGTGATCAAGCTTTGGTTAGTTAAAAAGCTTTGAGGTGTTTTTCAAATGGAGAGAAAATTGGTTGGTTGACCTCAAAGAAATTAGGAATTATATAATTCAATCATTTAATTAATTTAGCCATGTAAGGGTGAATGGGTTGGATTTGATCTTTTTGATTTAAACTATACAATTAATCGATTAAATCAATTGCATCATTTTGATTAATCCCTTTTAGGCTTGAATTTAATTATTTAATTTCATGATTATTTAATCCTTTAATTTAATTTGATTTTTGTCCACTTTTCTTGATAAATTTCCATTTGATTTGATCCATTTTAATGCATTGAGATGAGATTTGAGGCATTTGGCTGAGATTTACAATTCTGAATGCTTAAGATACACCTGGTCAAATTTAGGTGTCTACAAATTCGCCTCTTTGAATTGATGTGCAAAGCGCATTGATTCAAAGAAAACTTGATGTCTTGATCATTGATTTGATGTGAAACCCTGATATGAAACCCTGATGCAAAACTTGACTTGATGCCCCACTGATAAAATTTTGAATTTTTAATGCCCCAGATTTGATATAAGATATCATGCATAATCCCAGTTTGATGTGATGATATGATGATGCTCCCTTAGAAATGAAATCATATTGATCTCCGATGTAAAAGATTTGATGGAACTAATGAAGAATAGATCTAAGATGTTTTCATTTCTGAAAAACATTGATGATGATCCTGGCAACAAAACATGCCCCATTGTGAAGAGAATTTGATGATAATAGCTATGAGTGAGAAAATGTTATTGATGTTTGAGATAAGGTGATGATGTTCGGATATCCCTTGATGTCAGTCTGAATCACTTGGTTGATGTTGTATTGATGTCAATTAGATAGGTATGCTGATGGATTGATTGGATAAACTGAAAATTGACTCTCAAGATCTAGAGAGAGAAACAAATGGATTGATTTTCCTTCCTCAAGATCTAGAGTTAGGAAATTTGATGCGCTCAAGATGAGAAAATGGATGATAGGATAAATGATTGACGTTGGATGATCAATTGGATGATTCAACTAATTGATATTTGATTGGATTGGATTTGATGGGAAGATCAATGGTGGGAAGCTGATAGATAGGGTTTGTTAGCTCTTTTTCTTGCAAAACTTACCGAATGATGATAGTATACCCAGTATACTCAGTTGCAACCTCTTTTAGGCAAGAGAAAGACTAATTTCTAAGGATTGGATAAGATCCTTCTTCATTTTTGAGCTCCACAGACTCAGGCAGGTTTTACCTTTTGAGGATTACTGATATCTCAGACTATGTATTTGGGGGATTGTTTCATTCACAGGTTATGTGCTAAAAACCTCACTATAATAACTTGTATAATACTCGAGAGATTGCAATAACTAATTTAAAACATAGTAATATAAGCCAGGATATGGTTTTAACAACATACACCAGTGAGATAAGGACTTTCATCCTTCTTCCTTTTCTTTTAGGAGGGATAACCTAATGATTCACTCTCCAAGGAATCACTAAAATGGACACTGTCCTGCTGACATGAATCCTTACTGAGTTCAATTTGTTTGTTCATAATAACAAGAGTATTTTTATTAAATTGGTTTTGATGCCTAGAAACTTGGACAATGATGAGTTATCAGACCAATTTTTGGACCAATGCCTATCCTTTGGGTTACAGAGTCAATAAACTAAGATCTCATACAAAAAAAATACAGTAAGCTGCCTTACAACCCACATGCAATTCAGATAATTTTCCTTACAAATTACCTTGTCACCTCTAAAAGATTGTATCAAATCTTTAAAAAACCATTATGTTCCCTGAAACTACTCACAAAACTTAGTTCTTTCCTTAAAAGAAACTTGCAAGCAATTAGATAGTTACCTAATAACCAAAATGCTTCAGAATGCCTTGCAAACTTAAACATAAAAGAGCATACACAGAGAATATAGAGATAGCAATTGAAGAGAGTAAAATTGTACCATATTTTATTTATATGATCCAGCTTCTATACATGAAATATTTTGCAACTTCAAAAGATAGACAGAAGTTCAGAACATCTGAATTCTACAACATATTTTTTCTCCTCTCCAAAAAATTCCAACCTCAAAGACCCTTTACAATGAAAACTCTCTTGCTATATATAGGTTTTTGACCATCTTGGAATCCCTTGATATTTAGGATGCAACAAGCTTCAGATGGTCATATAAAACCTAACCCTAAAACTATAAAAGAAATAAAAGAAAGAAGAAGCGATGGAGTGACCGAGTCAAAAGATAGAAACAGATATTCTTTATTCTTCTCCCGATCTGGCGACTACAATTAGATTTATATAGATGGTAGCTAGTAGTATTTATGCTGAATCTAGATAGCCGTTCTTGCATACTCATCTACATTCTCCTTTTGCAATAACTGTCCCTCTTATCTCGAATAGTGCAGTGCCAAGTGTTCACCTTTACTCCTCATCCAAGATTTCTTCTTCTACTGGTGGCCTCTTTCTCTTGGGCATGGTCATAAACTCCCATGCTTTCACTTCATTATCCGATGGCCACTTAAAGTCTTGAGTACTATGTACTTGCACCTTTTGTCTATCTCATCTAGCATCAGTGATATTCTTGACATCTAGTAGGAATTTGTTGATTTCAGTATCTTCTTTGAAAGGTTCATCCAATAGTTTATTGAATCCTTCAATATCAACATCTGCTCCCAAGAGAAATGCCTCATCACCAGCCATCTTTCTATCAAATTCATTTTTCCAGGCATCTACAACCTTTACTTGATCATCATCTCCCCTTAAGGAAGGAATAAACTTATTAAAATCATTTGAAAAGAGCCTTAACTTAACCTCTATTTGGTTTAATTTGCCTTTAAAGAATGAGAGAGCAATATTGACTCTTTTGATCTCATCTTCAACTTTAGTTACTATTTCAGGAAAATCTGGTCTTAGGGCTTGTAAAGATGCTAACTTTTCAAATAACTTTACCCTAGAAAACCATTTAGTAAAGTAAGGGTTCAAAATAGCTAGGTACCCCATTACCTCCGTATGCAAAGCTAGCAATTTATTGTATGTATTGAGTACAACATCAGTTTTATCTTTTAGAATATCAATTCTATGTTGTAGCACACCCTTCAATGCTTTCAGAGCAATTGCATTTCCCTTTTCTTCATTAGCTTTGTGTTCAATAGCCTCCTCTGATTTAGGATTATCTTCAATTTTCAATGGTGGTGGTTGTGCAGGTACATATACCACCTCAGGTTTTTCTTCTAACTCTTTCAGAAATCTCTTGATTACCTGATCCTGTTGGTGCAATTGTATATGACACATCTCCTTGTCTTTAGAAAATGCACTTGTCTCTTCTAATAAATTGCTACACTTATCATACAATTGTTTAGTTTTGTCCTCATTCAAGTGAGCCCAATGTGTCATGATTTGGGATATTTCTAAATCCCCTGTATTATGTACAAACCATACCATTTGATTGCCCACCATATTTTCTTCAATATTTACTAGTTGGGGCTTTTGGTCTTTTGGGCACAGGCTCCACATTGCAAATTCTTGGGATTTTGGGCTATACACAAATCCTTTTATTACATCTCCCATCTGGACCTCACTAGCCATTTTGAGATCTGGTTGTTTTCTGATTTGGTCTATGATGAAGGCAGATGCCAAATCCCATCCCTCAGCCAATAGTATTCCACTTTCTAGCACCATTTTCCTGGCATCCTCGGGTGAAATATCCTCATTTTAAGGATCATAAGACTGTAAAGCCACTAGAGCTTCATTTTTTATTGTCTCTTTCTCATCTACTGTCAACTGGGATCTTATCTACTCTGTCTTATGCCATCTTAGGAAGTCTTTAAACTCCTCTATTTTGACAAAGCTGTCATCATTTAAAATTTTTTGTTGATGAATCAATCTCTCATCAACACAGGCCTTAAGTGGCAACTCAACACCGTCATCCAAGTCAGGTTGTTGCTTCTTACCTTTCCTGATTGATTTCCTTAGGTTATGGTCATATAACCTATTCCCTGATACTAAGGCCCTAGCCTTGTCCTTTTTCTTGCTTTTTCCTTCAACCGAAGGATGACCTACTTCCAATTTCTGCCTCTTAGCAGCAGGCTCCTCTAGATCATCAGGCTGGGTGGCCAATGTTAAATCAACAATGTGGCACTCTTCTCCTTCCAGCTATGGTATCTCAACAACATCTTGCTGTGGTGGAAGATCTCTAGTAGGATGTGCATAATCACTGTCACTACTGCTACCACATTCGGACTCTGAATGGTCTAGCTCTTGAGCACCTTTTTCTTATCAAGAATAGTATCTGACTGTTCAATTAGCACATAGTAATTGTCTATCATGTGCTTGATTTTATCAAAATATGGGAGATTAGGGTAAAAACCCCCAAAAGATAGCCCATTCCTCTTAATTTTTCTTTCAAGCTTTAACAATTCTTGTATCCTCAATCTTCTTGTATGAATATCATCTTCATCCAAGAGATTCCTTGTGGCATCCTCCTCTATATACTCATAGTGGACATTTGTATTGGGGATTGTAGGAGTATACAATCTCCTTACCCCTGCCATGAAGCCCTCTGGGTCGATATATCTATAAGGGGTTGCCCCCATCCTATATCTTTCCAACGATTGACCTACTGCATCAATGGAACCTTTGCCAATTGTGAAGTTAGAAATCTTAAACTACCTAGGAGTCAAATTCCCCTTCTTATGTGGTGCAAAATGCTCATTGTCTGTCAAGAATAGCTGCCATATGAATTCCATTTTTGCCACCCTTGCTGGTACATAATATGGTAATAGATGAGGTGGGTGAATACACCCATATACCCTGATGACTGTGTAATTTTCTTTCAAAAAGAATTCACCCCAATTATACTTTCCACCCCAGCTATCTATATACTCACAGGGCCTAAGCAGTTGTATAATTTTTAATGGGATTCTTGTTTTGTTGATCCCTAAACTCTAGACTATTGGATACACAATCCAATTTTGAAAGGCACAATAGTCACACTCCCTACAAGTGTAATTCCAAACCCTCACCCAAAATTGGATAGGATTTGGTCCTGCTTGGTAGAATCTCTAAGGGACTAGGTTATTAACGTCCATGATAACAAAATTTAAAGACAAAAGGAGATGTATAAGAATAGTAATGTTGAAACTTGGGCTCCTTCTCCTTTGGGTTCTTCATTATTTTCTGGGTTGCAATGAAACCCTCATGCATTTTGTCTATGATATGTTGAATATAATCATAACTGGTATTGGAGTGGACCTCTTGTAGGTCCAACACCATCATCAAAATCCCTGCATCAATCTTTTCTGCATCACCATCTATCCCAAGCACTCTACATAGGGCATAGGCAACATACTTGATATAAAAGTGTAGATCCTTATAATAATATGGGCAGCTCCCAGACATAGGATCTAAGAACTTTCTCACTTCTTTGAGTATATGTTTTAGCAACTGGCTCCTAGCAATCCCAAGCTTCAAAGTATACCTCTGTTGCTACTTTGTCATATCAATTTTGGTAGACATGGTGCTGTATAAGCCGAAGGCTTGCATGAATGAATTCTTGTTCAGTATCTATAAGCCAGTTCCATCATCCCTTCTGATGGTCTTAGATAAAACATCATAATGATTTGCTAGGTCTAAGAACAAATCTACATCTAGGAAGACATCAGGAATAATTAACTTGGCTAAACCACAGGTCCAAGGGTTTGATACTGGGATGGCCTTATCAGAATTTTTATAGAAATAATTGAAGAGGGAAAAACCTATTGTTCCTAGAGTCACAGCATCTCAAACATCTCTATATTCATCAATGATGACATTTGCATTAACCTTATTATTTTGTGTCGAACTAGGAAGGAGATGGATGAATTCATCTAAATAATTCACCTTTCCCTTTGCCTCATCCTCCACCCTCTCACTTTCTCTGCTGGTCAAGGCTACACTCACAGCTCTGCTCATGTTTTTAGTGTTTGAATCTCTTCTTATTACCGGTATTGAAACAAATCTATCACTGAAACTCACAGACTGTCTTTTGCACAATTGTGGGAATAATGAACTTATAAATCACAGAGAAATCTAAAAATCTTTGAATTTTACTCTATTTGGAAACTGAACTCTTTAAATTTAGCAACTCTGAAAGCAAGGTGAATTTAAATGGACAAGCAATCATCTCCTTCTAGTAACCATTCAAATTATATAGCCCATGATTCTCAGAACATCATTTCTGTCTTAAATTCCACATACTATGAACATAATTGAAAACCTAGCCATAGTTTCCTGAGTGTGACAGGAAAATCAAATTTGTAAAACTGAATCCTCGGATAAACCTTATAAAATTCAAATGAGCTGACATGTCACCCTGGGATTGGCCCTCTGTCATACATCTCAGCTACCCTTTTTCTGCACAGTAATCAAAATCTAGAAATCTGATTGGCCGTCGAATAATTCATACTGACATATTTAATACTTGTGCCTTTCAACAGAAATTAACATTAAGCGACAAGGCGACTGCACTCATTTTCTCTATTGCTGATCCCAATCCTTAACCCATGGTTTATCCAGAGACATAGCGACTGTGCAACTTCCTTACCTTTACTAACCAGAGTCAACATCTGGCGATCATGCGACACAGGGAAATCAAAGTTGCGAATGGTTAGCACTAACCTGTGTTCTTTTCTCAGACTATACGACTAACCATTAGTGTTATCTTTCACAATTATTTCTTGGTCACCCAATGTTATCTCTCTTCTGCCAGACTGCGTGACAACCCTTAGTCACTTGATTGCCAAATGCAAATGCAGAATGCCAAAAGACTTCATCTCGCGACCACCCGACATACTTTTAGCTGCTGTGTCATGAGGACTTTTCTCCTTAGGGTCTTTTATTCTCAGACTTGGTGACTACCGTAGGATCTTTTCATGACTTCATCTGATGGCTATTGCTTAATCGCCAAGTAACTTATCATGCCTTTAAAATATCCCGAGACCCTGCGACTAGCAGTAACCCTTAAGTAGTCTCGTAGTCGCTGAATACACTTATACCCTTAAGCGATCATTCTGAAAACCATTTGCCTTCTGACAGATGTCTTCTTTTGATTTGATATCAGAGTTATCTGGTGACAATCGAACTGTGCTTGATCACAAACCGTAAAAGTTTAGTCCTGAAGTCTCAGTAGTTTTATCTTAACCGACCTCTTTTCTAGAGACTGTGCGACTAAAGGCTTTTCTTTATACTTAACATCAGACTCATTCAGTGATTATGCGACAAAAGGAAATCACAGTGCCTCGTAATATTTTCTTAACTATGGAAAACATCTTGCGACCTCTCGATCTGTCTGTGGACCCACCGACATATTATTGCTCTGTTCAAATGATTTAGTGATTATGTGACAAAGGCTAATCGTGAATTTTGGGAAAGACTAGGGAATATTTGGTTATTATATGAGACAACGCGATACAGGCTAATCGCTAAGTTGGGGATAAAACGGAATATGTTGTTTTAAGTTGTGTGACTAAGCAATTGCAAAAGAGCTCATGACTTAAGTGAGGCAAAAAGTAACTGAGAAACATAAGTGAATGAACGCCTTAGGGTTTTTCTTCATAGTTGATCATTTAACAAGGGCTAGGGTTTAAGACTTTTGAAAATTTTCATAGGTTTTAGGCTTTTAGACATTGAATACATGAAAACCTAGAAATGGAAAACCACAGAACCGAGGAAAAAGGCAAAACCTGGAAAACAACCAATAGTGGCTCTAATGCGGATTGGCTAAACAAGGTTTATCACAAAGAACCACAGAATCTCTGGTTGTAGACCACCAAAAATGGAACCGAACACCAAAGGCAGGAGAGAAAAATTTACAGAACTTAGAAACAGGGAAAAGACTAAACATATAATACATATTTACTCATGCACCAGAATGATTTTCACTTGAAGAAAGGTTTCAAAAATTTCCCATGCATAGGCAACTCAAAACCTTCTCCCTCCATATCTTTCAACAAATATGAGTCTTTTCCGTAATGTTCTGAGATTATATAAGGCCCTAACCATAAAGACTCAAATTTCTTATGTTTACCTCTGTCTTCTGACTTTGCATTCCATTGGAGAACTAAGTCACCAGCCTGAAACTTTTTGTTAGTAGCCCTCTTGTCAAACAAATACTTCATTTTGTGTTGTAACCCTATGTTCTCCCTCTAACTTTCTCTCCTGGTTTCCTCCAATTCTATCAACTACATCATTCTATCTTGCATTGGGTCAGAGATATTTAAGTGTTCTTTTTGTATAAACTGGTAAACAAGTAATAAATTGTTCCCTAGCAACCTTGCTGGAAAATCATATACCAATTCAAAAGGGGATTTACCAGTTTCCTTCTTGATTGTGATCCTATCAGCCCAAAGGGCTAACCTTAATTTTGTATGCCATGTTTTCTTATTTTGTTCCAGAGTTCTTTTTAGTATCTTCAATATGCTTTTGTTGCTGGACTTAGCTTGTCCATTAGCTTGTGGGTGGTATGGGGATGAGTATGATATTTTAATCCCATACCTTTCACAAAAGCTTGTCATTTCTTCTGATCTAAAACTCATAGCATTATCCATTACTAATTTACTAGGCACACTGAACCTGGTTAAAATGTTATCCATGAGAAATCAGTAACCGCTTTGCTTGTTGCCTTCCTGGTAGGGATAGCCTCAATCCATTTAGTAAAGTAATCAGTGGCCACCAGTATCCAACTATGTCCTACACTAGATTTCTCTTGAAATTCACCGATAAAATCAATCCCCCACATAGAAAAAGGAGCTTCAGTACTCACTGGGTTGAGCAACAGAGCACCTACAAATTTCAATTTATTGGAGAACCTCTGACATGGTTCACATTTTCTGACATGAACATATGTGTCTTTGAATAATGTAGGCCAATAATATCCTAACCTCAAAATCTTATGGGCAGTGGTCCTAGTAGAAAAATGACCTCCACATTCCCCTTCATGCATCTTAGATAAAACCCTCTTAGCCTAGAAATTGTCAAGGCACAACAATAATATACCATTCTTATCTTTCCAAAACAAATCTCCCTGAATCAGAACATATCTTTGAGTTTGTAACTTCAAAATTCTCATTTGATTTTCAGATAAATGATCTAGGCACTTAGTATATTTTAGAAAGAAAACAATAGCATCATAATATGGCTGCCTCTTTATACTACTAATGGCTTGGTGATGTGCTCCTGTCTGATTTGATTGTACTAAATCTAGGTTCTCTTCGGTCATAATTTTAGCCAAGCCTTGACCTCTTATCAATTTGGTGATACTGATCTCAAGATTTAACTCCTGTATTCTTGTAATCCATTTACATCTCTTACCAGTAACCTGTGACTGTGTAAGGATATCTTTCACTGCTGAATGTGGAACATAGGCTTGCACCCTACCAAAAACCAAGTAAGGCCTAAAAGATTTTACAGCCTTAACCAATGCATAGGCCTTCTTTTCCATTATTTCATAGTTAAGTTCTGTAGCCTGCAAGGATCTACTGTAAAAAGCTATAGGGTGTTCAAATCCTTGTTCATCCTTTTGAAGTAATATTGCAGCAATAGTATGAAATGAGGCAAATGAAAACAAAGAAAAAGGCCTAGTGTAATCTGGAGATTTCAAAAATGGAGCCAGTTGTACTGCCTCTTTAATTATTTCAAATGCTTTTTGAGCTTCCTCATTCCAAACAAACTTAGTATCCTTTTTCAGCAATTTCACAATGGGCTTAACAATTTATGCAAAGTTGACCACAAATCTTCTGACAAAATTTATCTTTCCTAAAAAGGACTGTACACCTTTTAAATTTCTTAGAGCAATTACTCTTTGAATTTCCTCCACTCTCTCAGGGTCTATCCTTATCCCTTCTTTGGATACTATATGTCCCAACAACTTCCCCTCTTTGACCGCAAAATGACATTTTTTAGGGTTCAAAGAAACACCATATTCCAAAGCCTTGTTAAAATTTTACCCAGGTGCTCGCAATGATCCAAAGCCCTTTTTGAGTATGCAGTCAAGTCATCCTGATAAATGACCATGAATAGATCTATAAAATCCTTAAAAGAAACATCCATGGCCCTTTGAAAAGTCTCTCCTACATTTATTAATCTAAAAGGCATTCTGATATAAGCATATGTTCCCCATGGAGTAGTAAATGTAGTTTTATATTGCTCTGACTCTTTGAGTAAAACTTGGTTGTAACCCGAAAAACCATCCATCATTGATAAAAATTCACAACCAGTCACCTTATGCAACATTGCTTCCATATTAGGTAGTGAATAATTATCTTTCAATGAAGCAATATTGAGATTTCTGAAATCAACACATAATCGGATGTCACCATTTTTCTTTCTAACTGGCAATAGGTTTGATACCCATGTTGAATGTCTTATAGGCTGGATTATCCCAGTGTCCTTGAGTTTCACCAACTCCTGCTACATCTTGGGAGCCAACAAGGGGTTAATGGGCCTTTGTTTCTGTCTAAATGGCTTCACATCTAATTTCAAAGGAATTCCATGCCAAAAAAGGTCCTCTCTGTATGCCTTTAAATCCTCATATGACCAAGCAAAAACATGCTTGTATTTTCTCAGTAACTTTATCAGATTTATCCTTACATGAGAGTCCAAACCTTTTCCTATATAAACTATCTGAGGACTGCTTTCTGATCCTAAATTTATTTCTTCCAAATCCTCAAGGTTGGCATTGCTTATCTTGGATGTATCATTTTACTGAGTTATAAACAATGCCTCAAGTTCAACCAAACCCCTGGGAATCTGATTAGAACTTAACTGGACAACTTCATTTCCAAAAATATAATCCTTTCCATCATCATGTTCTAATAAGGAACCACAATCAATACTTTGGTTCTCATAGTGATCTAAGCATTGCATGAACCTTAAAATATCTTTATCATCCTAGAACACCTTCTAGTTGTATATATTGTCTGGAACAACTGGTCTTGTTTTCACTTCAAGTATTGATACTCCATGTAAGGTCAAATCATCATTTTTCATAGCCACATTTGCTAGAAAATTAGCCATAATATTTTTTGACCTTTTCTATCCAATTTATATTAAAAGCATCAAACATTTCAAGTTGATCCCAAATAGCATGTTTGTACATTTTCAATCTATCATTCTTCACAACATATTTAGATCCGACTTGTGCTACCACCAACTCAGAGTCACCATAAACCTCTAAACATTTTATACCATGTTTGGTAGCAAGATCAAGTCCTAAAAATAAAGCCTCATACTCTGCAATATTGTTTGTACATTGAAAGTCTAACAGAAATGAGTATTTAAAAGTTGTACCTGATGGAGATATTAATAATACTCCTACCCCTGATCCGTCTTTAGAGCAAGCACCATCAAAGTAAATTTTCCACAGTCCATCTTCATGCAAGATTGGTTCTCTATTCAAAAGGTCAGCTTGTTGATTTTTATACTCATCTCTTTGCATTCTGAAATTTTCCATGTCTATATCAATGCAACAGTTCACATGAGTATCCTCATATTTTTCTATCATGTGGGGAGTCCGTCTCTCTCTCAAAACATTGACATTCTCTCCAGTAATGTTGAAAGTAGCAAATGATAAATCATTTTTTATACTACCACCCATTGAAGCACTCCATTTTCTTGATAATAACATGCCATAGTGAGGTGGTATGTCAACCACAAGAACATTCATTGTCATCACT
>MU226169.1:6518020-6550891 GCA_018584345.1 Thuja plicata
TATATATATATTGTATTTTTCAAAATTTCCCCAACATCTGGATCTTTGGACAATGCTCTTCAGAAAGATATGCTACAATAAACCATGGTGATGGATAGGATGCTCAAAGATATTGATAAGGTGATGACAAAGGATAGATCTAGAAGATAAGGGTAGATGGTGGTGAACATTTTATTCCATAGGTTGAATAAGAGGGATGAAAAGATGGAAAGTAGGTGTTGGATAATGAATATGAGGATAAGAATAAGATATGTAGTGGATGTAAATGTTGGTAAGATCAACTATGACACACACTTTGAAGGGTGGTGGAATGATGGAGGAACAATGGATGAAGGAGGTAAGGATGTAGATAAGATAGTGGATTTTGGGATGTAGGAACCCAAAGTCAACTTGGAAAGTGGAAAATGTTTGGAAGGAGATGGAGTGGAAGCCTTTGGAAGCTTGAATGTCAACTTTGATTTTTGTTTTGTGTGCAAGTCTTTCAAAAGTGACTTGGGAATCCACATAGTCTTTGATTTTTCTTTCTTTTTTGGTGCTTTTGAATATATTTCTTCAATGACAGATTTAGGAACCCACACTTTCTTGGATTTGGAGGCCTCTTGGATATTTCATTTTTCTTTGTGGACCTTTGCGGCCTTTTGGTTATTTATTTTTTATTTTCATTCACATGTCGATTAGATGAGACATGGTGATTTTTATACACATGTGGATTCTTGGATTTTTATTTTTATGTTGCACATCCAAATTGCTTCCAAAAGACTTGGGAATTGTGGGTGAATAAGAAGAATATAGATGGTTCATACGGATTGGTGTGTGGAAATTATTCAAGTATGTGTGCCTTCATTGATCTTGATACATGTTAGGGTAAGTGAATGGAGAACTAGGGATAGTAGGAATGGTTGATGAAGGAATATATGGACCCAATATGGATGGAAGGGATGAAGACTTTATCTTTGGGAGATAGGAACCCAAAATGGATTTGGAGGATGGTGAAGGTGTATGGTTGCATTTGAATGGTTGAAGATAAGGTGTGAAAGGGATATCAATATATTTGGCATGAGTTACATTGTCAAGGCTCTCATCTTTAAGATTTATCTTTATACCAATAGGCTCATGAGTAGCTTTCATAGGAGAAACTTTGATAGGATCAACTGAAGCTTGAAGGGATTTATTCTTATGCAAGGGCTTTGGAGGAATGATGGTTCCTTGAGTTGAATATGGAGGAGTATGACAAGGAGTTGACAGAGTATTTCAATCTGGACAAGGATCTTTGGATGGTGTAGAGAAGGTTCTTTGCTTTGGATTTTCCATATGTTCATTGGAAATGGTGGAAGGGATATCTTGATCTAGCTTGGGAATTGGACTAGGTATAGAGCTTGGGAGGACACTTTGTTTGTGAAATAGAAGGATATTAGCTTGGAAGACATGAAAGGGTGCAAGGGGATCATCACAAGATTCTATGGATATGGGACCTTCATCAAATATGGGAGGGGATTGTATAACATCTTGATCTTGATCTTTATTGATACTTGTTTCTTTTCTCGTTAGATTATCCTCTTGACATGGAGCCACTTCTAAGGACAAGGTAGATGCTTGGATATGTGTGGGAAATGTTTGGAAGAATGATGGATAATCCTTTTGAATAGGCTTTGAAGAACATGGAATCTTAGGGTCTATGATCTTTGAAGCATCGAAATGATTTGCAGCAAGAAGTAAATTAGCTTGGGTTTCTTTTAGAGGTAGCCCTTGATGGTAGACATAGTCAACGTCAAAAGTATCATCATTAGGCTTGTTCTTTGGTGGAGGAATTTTGGATAGTTGTGAAGCTTTTTGAGATGGAAAAAGGATGAAAGGCATAAAGGCTATGGGAGAAACCTTGCTAGATAGGGGTTTTTGTTTAAATCTTGCTTGAGGGTGATATCTTTATCTCCATTCTCTTTATCATAAATAGGGTGGTCATGAAATTTCCCTTGATCCAAGATAGGTTTGTTTCTCTCAAATGATTCATTTCTTGAAGAAGATGAAGATACAGATGGCCCATCATCATAAAGAAAAGGAAAAATTGATCTTAACGATGGTGTGTTAGATGACGTATCTTTTTGTTTTTTCTCATTCTTCCTCAAGGTTGATGTGTCATAGTTATGGAAATATGCTTCTTTACCTTTCTTCAAAATTTGTTCCATGATTTTGAGGAATATGGGATCTTGGGATGCCTCCAATATTGCATTGTTAGTTACTTCATTGTATTGAGTCCTATGGAGATTTTGATCTTGATTTTGATAATTGTTCTCCACCATAAGGTTGATTTGTTTCTCAAATAGATTCATGATTATGAATGTTTAAAGGAATATGATCTATTTTTTGTAGTGGATGGAAATAACTCCAAAAAGGGTATCCAAATATGATTTCAAAATCTTTCCAAACCCTTGGGAAATGCCCCTTGTTTTCCCTTCTTTGTTTCTGGGCAGCACTTGCCTCTGTGTAGGCGGCCTTTAAATGTTGGTATGTGGTTACTGGAATTCCTCTACGCGGCACTCTGTAGTTTGTAGGTGAAACAAAATTGTTTGTAGGTGGCACAAAATTGTTTGTAGGTGGCACATAATTATTTTTAGGCGACACATGGTTTTTTGTAGGCAGCTTAGAATTTTTTGTAAGTGGCCTAGAATTGTTTATAGGCGGCACATAATTGTTTCTACGTGGCTCTTTGCTAATCAAAGTTGAAATTTTCAATTTGTTTTAGATTTTAAAAGTTTAAAGGTTTTGATCAGACCTGTTAAAGAAGATTCTTGTGTGAAAATAGAGTACAAGCTCAACACACACATCAAAATTGTACCAAATCCCTAAAACCACACTAAAAGTGTATGTTCTCGGATGTTTTTATGGGCATGCACAAGAATTTCTTCCAAAAAGTCTACCTTAGAGTCAAACAAATTTGGCTTTTAACAATGGCTCTACAAAGGTAGGTTTGCTATTTTATCTATGTTTCAAATCCCTTCTGTTCTAAATATTGCCAAGATCCTTTACCCCCTTGCAGGCTTCCCACATGCACAAAAGTATGATTTTACACAATCTTGAAGGACTACTAGAGGAAGTGAGGATGGCTTGCACAAGGTTTAGTCACTTTCCAATTAAGGTAAAGTGCATTTATTTATAGTGGGTCAGATGACATCACGATAAAAGTGAATATCTCTTAGTTTGGGTTGTTCCCTCTCACTGTCCTCGTAAGGCAAATCTCGGGAGGCAGGCCCTTTAAAGCTCTATTCTATCTAGCATGTATATGGAAATCAAGAATTGAACTTAGTCTAATAAGTTTGGGAATCTGACTCATTCAAAGAGTGAAGAGCATATCCCTATTGTCTTCCTTTGTTCCAAACACCTCAAGCAACAATTATTCATTTTTCAACCTCTTGACAAGGAGGTTTTTAAAATTGAGATGTGTGGTTCAATTCCGTACCTTTTCTTTGCACTAAATTGAATTTGCATGTTTGGATTTTTGATTCACTTTGAAAAGTGAAGAGCATATGCCTAATGGTTGTTCAATTTAGACAATTAGAAGAATTTTCTTAGTTATACTAGATTTAAATGAAATGCCACAATTTAATCAATGCAAGCTTAATAAGATAAATACCTCATTTTTGAAGCTAGCAAAGGCTAGGTGCATTTTTTATTGATTTTGGTTATTTCAACTCACCTAGTGGTGATCATTCCCACTCTAGCTCCTCCAACAAGTTAGTCAACACAACAAATACAAAGTGAAGAAAAACTTGGAAATCTCAAAAGATAAAACACTCCTAAGCTCTCTTTTAAACAAATTTTACACAAAATCAAGCTCAAATAACTAGAAATGAAAATCTATTCAAAGAGTAGGAAACTTTGTTCTATAAGAAAAGAAAACTTTGACATAATGATCATAAATATGTCCCTCTTCTCTTAAGATTTCCAAAATATTAGATGCATGCACTTGTTTATCATGTTTAGTTTTAATCCTTACCTCTTTGCTAGGCCTTGTGACTCGCTTCTCTGATTTCTGCACCTTCGAATGATTTTTCATCTAAAACAATGAAAAACACAAAGAGTTAAAACAGTGAGCAAATCATCAGAAATTTGATTTAAAGAAAAAATATTGACACGACATTTAATAGCTAATACGCGGCTTTTAACTATTACTAAGAGTAAATAAAAACTTTGAAAGTGGCTTTTAAATCTTAATAGGTGGCTCTGGAAATTCCACAGGCAGCCAAATAAAAACCACAGGCGGCACAGAATGTGCAAAGTGCGGTCAAACGTTGCTATTACATAGCTCTTGGAAGTTCACAAGCGGTCTTTAGTGTCTGACAGGCGGCACACTTTATATCACAGGCGGCCTAAGAATGAAAGACAGAAATAGAAGAAAAATCCTTAGGCAGCTCTTAAATCTTTGTACGCGGCTCTTAAAGCTTTGTACATGGCTCTTAAATCTTTGTATGGGACTCTTAAAGCTTTGTACGTGGCTCTTAAATCTTTGTACGCAACTCTTAAATCTTTGTACGTGGCTTTTCACCTGTTTTCTACAAAAATGTCAAGAAAGTGAAGCAAAACACATAAAAATATGATAAAAACATTAGAAATGAGGCCTAAAGCCCCACAGTGGGCACCATTTGTGTGTGTGGGATTATGCCTTCATGAAATTAGGATTAGTAACAACAACTCTATGGAAATAAAATGCTACTTAATCTAAGAATTGAAGTTAAACACATGACATCTCATGGTTCTCTATCTAAGCTTTGTTAAGAGAGCTCTCAGTCTTAATCTCTCTCAAGGACAATCCTAGAACAAGAAGAAAATGATAAACATGCTCTAATCTAGCTCAAATGCTCCAAGATTTATGCTATGAAATCAGCAAATGCTTCTAAAAATGATACTCTAAATGCTATGCAAATGCTGAAATATTATCAAAAGCTCTCAAATTCTCTCCAAATGCCTATAATAAAGATGCTTTTCTCTTAAAATTCTTGGATCCCAAACACAAAGAAAATGACTTGTATTTATAGCAATTTCCCAAGGGTAGGGGGTAGAGTGAGTTGATCATGATCAAGCTTTGGATAAGCAAAAATATTTGAGGTGTTTTTCAAATGGAGGGAAAATTGGTTGGTTGTCCTCAAAGAAATTAGGAATTATATAATTCAATCATTTAATTAATTTAGCGATGTAAGGGTGAATGGGTTGGAATTGATCTTTTTGATTTAAACTATATAATTAATTGATTAAAATCAATTGCATAGTTTTGATTAATCCCTTTTAGGCTTGAATTTAATTATTTGATTTCATGATTATTTAATCCTTTAATTTAATATGATTTTTGTCCACTTTTCTTGATAAATTTCCATTTGATTTGATCCATTTTAATGCATTGAGATGAGATTTGAGGCATTTGGCTGAGTTTTACAATTTTGAATGCTTAAGATACACTTGGTCAAATTTAGGTGTCTACAACACTATTTTTAAGGACCCATTGATTGATCATGGACAAGGAAAAACATCTACTGCAAATTCAAATTCAAATTCTAATGTTAATTATACCTGAACTGGTCATGATTATACCATAAAGTATTTTTATGAGTCAGGTGCACATGTGTCCACTATTACCATTAGAGACAAGAATCCTTAATGTGCAATCACTACTCATTGCCGCAAGATTACTTTTCCCATAGAATCTCCTAGACCAGAAGTTTCTACTAAACACAACCTTGTTGATCAGCTTAGTAAAACCCCAGCAAAAATTTCTATCCTTGATTTTTTATGCACAATCCCTTAGCATAAAGAGATCCTTGACAAATCCTTAAAATAATCTACTATTCTCAATGTCATTGATATTGCCCACTTTCAGGCCATGATAGGGCACTTTTATGCATCACAACATATTACATTTTCACCAAACAATGTCCCTCAAGACATAATCAGTCACAATGATCCCTTAGACCTTGAATTTTTCATCCAAAATTGCAAAGTCAAATAAGTCATGATAGACAGTGAAGCATGACTTAATATTTGCACCTCAAAATTTTTTATTGGTCTTGGCTACACTGAAAGTGATATTGACCCATCAATAAGAATCACAATCAAAGCATGTCATGAAGTTGAACCTCCTTCCAAAGGATTCATTATATTTCCTATCAGAGTTGGTCCAACTATTGAAAATATATTGCTACAAGTTTTGGTCCTTGATCTTCCTTACAACATGATTTTGGAATGCCCTTGGATCAATGGTATGAAAGCAATCCCATCTAGTTATCAGAAATGTCTGAATTTTTTACACAATGGAGTAGAAATAACTTCTAAGAGATCTTAACCCCTTTCAGCTCTATGCCAATTTGAGAGACACTCCTGCGCAACAAGTGCCTACAAATAGTGAAGCAACATCGAGCAATTTTTCCAAATATGTTAATGCATACACACTCACCAAGATGATCAAGGGAAAAATTAAAATTGAAGACAAAGGTTGCAAAGAATATACGATGGATCAAGATTTTCACATTGGGAAATTACCTCTTTCCCCAAAATCTAATGGAAAACCCCAATTATTGTGGAAAAAATAACCAAAGACCACCATGCAAATTAACCTCTCTACTACTTTTACAAGCTGGGGAGGATTGTATGAAGAAAATATTTATGATAACACATATACATGGATTTACAGAGAAAAAAAAAAGAACAAGAACAAGAGCCCACTCAGATACCTATTGACAAGTGTGGACTGGGTTCACAATCATGCAGAAAAAAGGCTATGATGCTTGCATTGGTCTTGACACACAAAAAAAAAAGAATTGTTGAGCGTATTACTACATAAGGATGACCTCATAATATGGGACTTGGATTTAAACCTTTGTGAATTGAATCTTTGAGTACTAAGTTGACCTCATGTGAAAAAGAGGATACTTTAAATGATGACAAGGCATCTAAGGTTACCAGTCCTAAAACTACTAACTCCAATGAATGGGAATGGACTTCCTATTCCTCTAGCTCCGATGAAATTGATCATGTTTTTCCTGATCCTAATGACCTACCAATCAAGGATAAATATGTCAATGACACACCCCCCTCCTAAGACCTCTCCTGAAACCTAGATCCAAACTTTCTGGGATCCTAGACCTAATGCTTCTCAACATGAAGCCAGTTACACTAATGAAAATGATATTTATATATTTTCCCTTACACTTGGCTTCCTGAACATATGCAATTTTGATGATGAAATTCCCTTTGTATACCCTTAATTGAGGGATTGGGATCAATAAGGACCACTGAGATTAGATCACTTTGAAAATGATGAAAAAATAGCAGAATTATTTGAGCTCTAAGAAGGTATGCCATATGGTGATCAAAAAGTTGGATTCATCATTAATCTTGATGCCACAACATATTTTTAGGTTTCAACTCCATCTTCCTTTCATAAAATTGAAAATGAAATGACAAAAGAAAAAAATAAAAAGAATAGGTCTTCCATTGAAAATCAAAAGGCGCCATTAGACCATGAAAAAGTAAAAATAAAGGATGTATCTGATGGTGAAAACCTCTTTGAGGCATTTGAGGATGGAATATTGGACATACCCCTAGAGAAAGACAAGTCAACAATATTGATTGAAATGACAGAAGAAATTAATTTGGGAATGCCAAGTAATCCTAAAATTAGACACTTTGTAGGTTCACTATCAAAAGAAGAAAAAGATGAATTTGTTAGATTCTTCCTGGAAAGAAAAATAAAATTTCTTGGTCATATGTAGATAACCCTGGTCTGGATATGGAATCATCCTTCATCACTTACCACTGAAACTAGGTGTGAAATGAGTAAAGCAAAAATTGATAAAAATGCATCCTCAAATAACTCTCCTAGTAAAATAAGAATTAAAAAAAATTACTGAATGTTGATTTCATTAGACCAATTGACTATGTAGATTGGATTCCCAATTTGGTCCCTGATAGAAAACACACTAGAGGGGCATAAGAATATAAATATATTTTTGTGACTTGAATAAAGCATATCCTAAAGGTGACTTTCCATTGTTAAATATTAGCATCATAATAGACATCACAACTAGAGATGAGATGCTTTCACTGATGGATGGTTTATTTGGTTATAATCATATCAGAATTTCTCCTTAAGATAAACCCAAGATAACTTTCACATGTTCTTGGGGAACATATTGTTGGAATTTCATTCCCTTCGGCCTCAACAATGTCGGAGCATCTTATTAAAGAGCAATGACCACTATCTTCCATGATTTTATGCATATACTAATGGAAGATTATGGTGACGATCTACTGTAAAATTTTCTCACAAGGAGATATCACTTGAGAATTTTAGGTAAAATCTTTGATAGAATAGAAGGTTAAAATCTCTATTTGAATTCAAAGAAGTGTGTTTTTGGAAAAATCCTAGGTTACATTGTTTCTTGTTGACGCATTAAATAGACCATGAGAAAGTGAAATAAATATTGGAAATGCCTCATATAACTACACTAAAGAAACTAAGAAGCCTATAGGGAAAGTTACAATCTATTTGAAGAATCATTCCACAATTGGCCGACAAGTGTTTGTCTTTCCAACATCTGCTACATAAAGGTGTGACTTTTAAATGGAATGAATAATGTGAGAAATATTTCAAAAAATTGAAACTTCATCTTATTAATCCACCAATCTTGATTCCTCATATTCTTGGAAAGCCATTCATTTTTTTGTATTTTTCTACTGAAACTACACTGGGAGCCCTTCTGGCGCAACATGATGAGCAAGGAAGAGAAAGAGTTATTTACTACACAAGTAGAAAACTTGTGGGATGTGAACTAAATTACGCACTCATTGAATGAGCATACCTTACTATGGTTTTTGCAACACAAAAATTAAGACATTACATGCTTCATGAGAAAACTATGCTCATATCATCGATTGACCCACTAAAGTATCTTCTAAGAAAAGAATCTCTCATAGGAGGGTAAAAACACAAATTTGTGTCACGTTTCAGGATGTCTTATGAACATAGCTAACTTAGAGTATTTCTAACTAAAAATTAATTTCCATGAAACATATGGTCTAGCTAGATTCATTCTAGATAAGTTTGATAAGTGGTTCAACTTTTCCAATTGGAAATGCCTATTAAATGCATGTTTTATACCAATTTGGGTCCAATTACCAAAAAATTAAAATTATTTCAGAAAAGTGATGTTTCAATAACCCCTACTCTTTTTAATGATATTTTTAAAAAATATTAAAAATACCCTTTTGTAGAGCTTAGAGTCAAGATTATTGTCATATAAATTTTATTGTATTTTTATTAGATCTAATATATTATAATTTCTAAATACAAAAAGTAGGTATTTGAAGATTCCAGAAGATGGTTCTTCAAATAAATAAAAAAATAGTAAATCATATCAAAAAAATTTAAAATTTATATTTAACACTAGTGGAGAGAGTCATCTGCAAGAATGTGTATTTTTTTATCAATGGTGTAGATTTGATAGGGGAAATTTGGTGGGAGATGAAAACTATTGATTCAGATAAGTTCAACTTTGAGCAGTTATAACAGAGAAAATATACATTGAAAACCAATCTTTATTCTTTTGTGCACTAGTTATACATTTTATCTATAACATATTTTGAAATCAGAGGAAAAATAGATTATACCCGAGATTTTTAGCAATTTTCAACAATTAAAAAATGGACTTCAAAAATTTAAAAAAACTATGTCAATTCTTGTTCAAAAAAAAATTAAAAAATTATAGGCATAAACTTCATCTAGTTTTACACATCTCATCAGTTTACATCATCCTCAAATTCTAAGCACAAATGCCACTTTTATGTCGTTAAAGTTGAACAATTTGCATGTTGTGGACCTTTTTCCTTTATAAAAGTGTGATGCAGGTTTGTACTTTAACCTAGGATGCCTAGCTAAATGGGTAATGATCTTGAGTGAATTTAATATTCAATATGTAGACTGTAAAGCAATCAAAGGCCAAGTAATAGTTGATCAGCTTCCAGAAGCATCGATCCGAGATGATCATCCTCTACTATCATATTTTCCAGATGAATCAATCTTCACCTTTGCAACATCTAATGAATGAAAACTATATTTTGATGGCTCACATACTAGGAATGGATCTAGATCTTTAATTATGTTTATAACTCCACATGATGATGTCATACCTAAATCATGCATAATAGAAATTGAATGTACCGACAATATTTCTAGTGCAGGAGCACCTCTCCAAATACCAACGTCCACCTTGGAACAAAATGCATGCAGTGGATCTAAAGAATTGCTAAAGGTTAATTGGGATCTTTTGAAGCATATAATGGCAATTTGTAACAATTAATTTAATTTAAAAGTTAAAAAACTTAGAAGTCCTGTTGAGGACTTAGGACCAAAACAATGTAAGGGTGGCCAATAGTTCCAAATGGGATCTAAATTTATTTAGGGGAGTCAATTAGGTCCTAGAAGAAATATTAAATTGATTAGGATAGAAGTTAACAGGTTTTTAACAGTAATATGCAATCAAATGTAAGTTGGAAATTCAATATTTGAATTCCAACGGTTATGAGCATTTATGAGGGAAAATGGTTTTAAAGTATTTTTAGACTTAACTACGCCTTCCAATTGATCCAGATTGGTTGGGGAAGTTGGTAGGGAGTTAATTTAATGCTTGGGAAGGTATATGTATAGATTGGTGAGGACAAGTACACACTATTACTCAAAATTGCAATAAAACTCATAATTTTCACAACTGTCCTTGTAAGTTTTGATTTCTAATTCATTCCATTGGTTTTTTTGGTTCTTCAAGGACATTATTATGGGTTTTTAAGACATTTTTAATTCTCTAAGAGCCTTTTAGAGTTCATTTCAATCAGTTTATATTGACTGTCCTCTTTAAGGGAATATTTTCCTTAGCAATTTTGATAAATTCCATAATGTGAAAGCATCATTCCATGAATGTTATTATTGTTTATAATGGAATGATGCATATTTCACATGTAAAACATGATTCTAAAATGATATTTTGGAGAAGAGTTGAATTGGATAGATGATCACCAAAGTTGTGTGTTGGAACTTGAAGGAATTGCTTGGTTAAGAGAAACAACCACTGATATGGTTTAATAAGGTACCTATTTTATGTTTTAGGTTGTCTTATAATTTTGTATGAATTATGAATCTACCATTGGTTAAGCCTGGAAGTGCTTGGGAACCATACATTGAGAAATCCCCAGTTCTAGGAGCAATTTGGTGAGGTTATGTTAGAAACCCGATAGGGAAACTTTTTTTTGTCAAAAAAATTAGATAATCCTTAGTTTTGGACCATTTCTAGACTTTGTGAAAAGTGGCATGTTGGGGTAGAAGATAGAAATGGTACTTCCTTTGTAAATGCACCCAAATTAACCCTCTTGTAGACAATAAAAAATTACTTTTTGGGATAGTTGGTCCAAAGTATCTATGCCAAATATTGACATGTATGCAAGGATAATGGGTGTTTGAATCTATAATTTTTTTGCGAAGTGTTTTGGGAAGACAAAAAGTTATGTGGGAAAAACTCATTCGTTAAGGCTATAAGGATAGAGAGTCTAAAGTGAGGATTGGGTGTAAGAAATTGAAGTGGAACTTCAAGAACCATTTGAACATTGTTAGAGGAAAATTGTAAGCCATATTGAATCCCTATAATAGTAAGGGAGTTCAGAGAAGTCAGAGTGATAGGCTAGAGGCATATTGGCATTAGGGGTCACTTGGGCTAGGAACACCATTGAAGAGGCCAAGAAAAACTTGTTTAAGAAATAACCCCATCCTAGCCTACCACCTTTGCATCAATTGGTATCAAACACTAGTGTTGGAAAGTTGACTCTCAAGGATAATATGACTTATTTTTTGTTTTCATTATGGCAACAAAGTCATATAAAAATTTAACAATAAACTTTGAAGAGCAAAATTGACTAATTACAGAAAATAGATGAGTATAGAGTTATTCAATTGATCAGAGCACCAACGCACATACGTACGATCAAGTTAGAATATGTGCATTCATACATAATCTCTATGATATTTTTTTGTGTTTACCTTATACACACATAGTACAAAATCACAGTATGTAGAAGTTACAGGAAGATTAAGTGATACTAGTAGTTCAGAAAATAGAGTATGGAGCCAACCTCATGATTTTGGATTAGCGTATAATATTTTGTTTTGTAAAGGCTATGTGCCTATTATAACAAGTTTTTACTTATGTCTTTAACACTCATGTAAACATGCTTAAGCCAATTTTTTTGGAAGCGTTGTGTATGTTATTTTTGGGCCGACTAAGGTCTTGTTTTTGGTCACATCTATTGAGTAGGTATGTATACTTAATATGTATTTTGGATAAGGGTGTAAGAGTCAAGAATATGTAGAGCACAAAAAAAGAAGAGTAGTATGAACTAGTCAGTATGAGATAAAGTCTTTTAAGAGATCAAAGCAACAGCGCATAAAAGGAATTGATCAGACAGTCGTGTCACTTCAGTAGTTCAATTTTTAGATATAGTGCATATCTATCTTCAAGAGGTTGTAGCCTTCTTTTATTGAGTGGTGAGCTCTTGGATAGTTAGTCTCACCCCTAATATGGTTTTTGTAAAGACTCCTAATAGGGTCATTGTACTTTCTTTGTAAATACTTCTTCTAATAGGGCAAAGGAACCTTAACAAGTTCATTATACTAGTACAATCATTTATGGGTACTAATTTCCACCGGGGTTTTCCTTTGATCAAGGTTTCCCCGTAAACATATATGGTGTTTTTTATTATGCTTCATATGTTATCTATTTGATTTATGCTCAAATTGATGAAATAGAATAATTAGTTAAACACTGATTCACCACCCCCCCTCTCAGTGTTTCCAACAACTAGGAGCATCATAGGTGAAGAGAGTGGATCTTTGATTCAAAGATGTTAGAAGGAGAAGAAGAGGGGATCCCATAGAGGGTCACTAATGCAAAAATTTCAAGGTTGGTAAGAGAGAAGATGACAGACAATATAATGCTAAGAACAGAAGTCAAGAGGTTGACAAACCTTGTGGAGAAACAAGGAAATGGAGAAGACCATGAAGATGAGGAAATATTTGCAACAATAAGAGAGGAACCTGTTGATCCTAAGGATGCAAGATTGGAAATAATATTGAAGATAGTAAATCTTGGAGACTCAAAGGTAGAATTTGAACTTCCTATGTATGATCGTAAGATGGATGATGAAATTTTACTAGATTTGTGCAGTGCTCTTAAAAACAATTTTGACCATGATGATGTTGAAGATAGGATGAAAGTTAATATTGTTAAGTCTACAATTCAAGGATATGCACTATTATGGTGGGATAACTTGTAGGATGACATGATGAAGAAGGGCTGGTCTAAGATCTCATCATGGGCAAGAATGATGGAGAAGATGAAGGACAAGTTCCTTCCCGAAGACTACAAATTCTAGTTGTATAAGAGGATGCAAGGACTGAGAGAAATGGACATGGATGTCTCAAAGTATACATATAAATTCTACAAGCTTGACATCAGGGCATCTCATGATGAAGATGTGGAAGAGAAGATGGGTAGATATATTGGAGGATTGAGATACAACATCCTGGATGAGATTAGCATGGCTACACCTAGAACCTTAGATGAGTGCTTCAAATTGGCTATGAAAGTTGACTATAAGCTTAGGAGAAGGTACGAGAGGCAAGGTAATCCAAGAGGAAAAAAAAGTAAGGGAAAGGGAGTGAATCCAAGCTAAGGGAAGAATGAGAAAGGAAAAGAGAAAGTCTCAGATTAGAGAGGAGAACAAAAGGATGGTATAGGAAAGAAGATTCCTTGGAAGTGTTACAAGTGTGGTGAAGAAGGACATCCATTCTACAAATGTCCTTAAAGAGAGGCTAGGAATATTGATAGGAGATTCAATATAACTCAAGAAGAGGAAGAGACCAAAGACAAAGAAGAAAATGTTGTTGCAGAACCATATATAGAGGTTAATTTTATCATGGTGAGAAAAGGAGTTAATATGCAGCACAAAAAGAAATCATAGGTATTAATTTTTTAGAACTAATTGTAAAATCTATGATAAGATTTGCAAAATAATAGTTGATTCTAGTTATTTTGATAATTTTTTGTCTGATGAGATTGTGAATAAACTTAAATTGCACACATTTCTAATTGATAGACAATATAGGGCATCATGGGTTAGTAATGATAAAAAAAAATTCATAAAAGTGTTGGTGCCCAAATCAACAGATTGGATTTCTTATGGATTTTGCTAATCCAATGGTGGGAAACCCAAGTGATTTTACAACTAACAAGCTTTTAGTCAATTCAATCTTTTACCTTCTACAATTCTAGCTCTGCAAAACCAAGGCTGGTATGCCTATACCCTAGAATTATCTCCCAAATCTTGAGGGATTTTTAGAGGAAATAATATATGTTCCAAAGTTCTTTCTCTCAAAGTATGGCAATGTACTATTGAGATCCTTAAAATAAGAGCTATGTATTACCAAGTATTAAATGTAATTCTATAAAAATCAAAGGAATGTTGATGGATACAAGATATAAATTGAATAGAGAAGATGGATATAATATCTAAAAACTATAAATAATGAACTAATGACCATAATCCAATAAGAAAGAAAGACTAATGCCTTAATCAACCATGGGCAATAGAGTCAAGATCATTCCAATCTTATGTTCAACCTTAGAGATAGTTTTACGAGAAAACTTATCACTTCAAAGGTGTTATGAAATGAACATGCAACCTTGAAACATGTTCAGAGATATTTCAAAAGGATATTACTTCTCAAATGATAGACCAATTAACTAAGGTCTCAATCAACAGAATTTAACTGTGCAAAATGAGAAAACCAACTAATAATAAAGACTATGAACTAGATCAGGAATTGCATGTACATCAAACTATCACTTTGAAGAAGTTCAATTGATTTATCCAAGGGACTAATTATAAAATGATAATGAAACAATCCCACATGTGAACGAAAAAGGACTTATCTTTATTTGATTTTGAAAATTGGTAGAATTGAGTTCACATTTGTAGTTATTGATCCAGCTATCCCATCTAACTATAATAACAATGAGCCTTATTCTATCCCCCTTGTGTTGATCTTTGTATCCTTATAAATATGAAAGCCAATGGATGCAAGCAAGCTTTAGATCAACACGATTGTTGCTAATAAAAATACCTAATCCTAAGATCAATAACTGAACACTAATGATTATAATAATATAATGTTTAATCATCCTTGCTTGATAGAAAATGCTAACTGATTAGATCTCATAGAAATAACTCAATAGTCTCCTTGTAATATATCTGAGTCGACAACTTAAATGATGGACCAACATCATGATGGTACTATGATCGTATATCTATCCATGGTCCTCATAATCTATGGAGGGTATTAAATATTATTGTTGGTATATCAAGTAACCCTGTCTTAGAAGGATGATATTATTAATGTTGTCGACTTTGACAACCACAATAATCATTTCTAACATATCCTTCATCCTGTATCAATGACTCTAAACCAATATATAACCTAGCTTCGAGCATGTTGATCACATAGATATTTTTGTGTATGATAATGAATATATTCTCGACTCCATATATTCTTTGGTGCACAGTCTCTTGAACCACATTAGTCACCTTTATCGACCGCAACCATGGAATCAGTTAGTCCTCGATGGCCCTTCTTCAACATATATGCATGTGATTGTTCCTCGTGATGTCAAAAATCTTAATCATCTGATATATGAACCGTGTTTGCCACCTTTACAAACTGTATACAAAAATACAATAATCAATAATAAAATAAACTCTCAGCATAATCAAAGACTTTAATGCCATGTAATATATCAATATAATGTTGCCACTAAATTTTTTAGTCTTTCTTCTCTTTTTTGACATGTGTCAAATCTTCTCTAATGCAAAACTACTAAATCTCATTTACTTTTCCATCATGTCGTCATGCTAAGCCGTAGATCTTTTATCTCTTGGTTACAGATCTCCCTTTAATGCCTTTGTTATTATCCGATCACCTTTACTTTCTGGATTAAGTCCTGGCCGTTGATTTAAAACATGGGCTAAAAGATAACTTTTAAGTAACCCCTCCTTTACTATTCTTTATATGCCTCCATGTAGTGTATTCATTTTGCTCCGCTAACCAAACATTGACACATATATGCCTGCTATTCCACCCATAGATATTTCTGGGCCTGGGACACCTGTCACCTATTTTTCCATCTTGTGATGTTTAAATGGTGTGCAGCTTGTGATAGCGCCATCGCGCTTGACTGTTGGATCAAATCTTTATCTGTGTGGATATAATTTAGTCTAACATTAGTCAAGTGGGGCCCCATATGAGACGTGACAATTATTTGAGGTTCTATGATAAATAAAGACTCTGTGTGAACGTCGGGTGTAAATTTTCAAACATCGACAACTCCTTTCAAATGTTTGAATTCATGTATAGTAGAGACCTATGTTCTTCGCCACCGCATAATGGGTGAAAGGTAACTCATTTATTCATTGTGCCATCACACGATAGGTAGACAAAGGTAAGTTTATGACCACGCGGTTGGCAAAACTGCATTTTGACTCTGATTTTTGTTAAATTTAGATCTGCATAAAAGGGGAAATAAGGAAAATTAGTGATAGACACGATCATAGATTATTTTATGAATTTAAATAAAGAAGTATAAACCAAAATATAGTAGTAAAAATAATAATATATAAATCAAAAGGCTATAGAGGATAAATAAATAAGTGGATAAAATACACTTTTGTGATTTCCTATGAACATAAATCAATCTACAAATTTGGGTTCCACCAATGACTCTTTCTGAGGATGTGTGTTTATATCTAAATGCAGCAAGATCCAAGCTATCTCTAGAAAATCATACCATTAGAGGAACACAATAATATAATATATATTGTTTAGATAAGGAAGGAAAACTTTCCTATTGTTTTCTTCAAGAGAAGAAAGGTTTAAGATACTGACCATGTAGAGGGAGCTCATGATGACAACCTTCCAAATCCTGCAAGAGATAAGAATTCTCACCTCCTTTACCAATAATGAAAAAAGGTTCTACCCATAAAGCATCAAAATTTCCATGTCTTCCTTTGTCTTGATCTTTCATATTCCATCTCAAAACTAGATCTCCTTCCTAAAACTTCCTTTTTGTAGTCTTTTTATCAAACAAGACCTTCACTTTCTACTGTATTTCATGATTTCTTTCATGAGCATGATTTCTCATTTCATCCAATTATGCAAGCTACTAAAATCTATCCTCCATGAAATCCACCTCTTCCCATTCCTCTTTATTTAAAAACTTGTATACTGGTAACAAGTTATTTAGTGGTAAGTGAGCTTTCTTCCCATAGACAAGTTTGTATGGGGCATATCCAGTAGACTTTTAAATTATAATTATGTCTACCCAAAGTGCAAGTGGTAATTTTGAATCTCATGATCTTTTGTTGTTATCCAACATCCTTTTGATAATTTGCATTATATTCTTGTTGCTAGATTCTTCTTAGCCATTTCCTTGAGGGTGATAAGGGGATAAAAAAATAAATATTTTTTCCATGTTTCTCATGAAATTCACTGAACTCTGCAGATCTAAAACACATAGCATTATCACAAACAATCTTTTGAGGAATGCCAAATCTTGTCAATATATTTTCAGTCAAGAATTTGATTACCAACTTACTAGTATCTTGTCTAGTTGGTATGGCTTCCACCCACTTAGTGAAGTAATCAGTGGCTACCAAAATCCATTTATGTCCACCACTAGATGTATTAGTGATTTCACCTATGAAATCTATTCCCCACATTTGGAATGGTTCTTTAGTAGACATAGGATTAAGAGGTAATGCACCATTATATTTGAGTTTTCCTAAAAAATTATGACATTCTTCACATATTTGAACATATTCATGGAAGTCTTTAAATATGCAAGGACAATAGTATCCTACATTCAATATCTTGCGTGCAGTGGTTTCTGCTGAAAAGTGTCCCCTACACGCTCCATCATGGAGATACTTAAGCACCTTTTAGCTTGGTATGTATATAGACACAAAAGAAGTATGTCATCCTTGTTTTTCCAGTACAATTCTCCATGCATCAAGATATATTTAGATGCTTGCAATTTTACTATCCTCTTCTGACTATCTATAAGGTTTTTAGGAAATTTCATGTGTTTTAAAAATGCACTGTGTTAGTGTACCAAATGCATCTTTCAATACTTGTCTGAGTTTCACTTAGATCAATCTGATTTTCCTGTAATGCATCCATATTTGATTCTACCATCAATCTTGCTAATCCTTTCCCTCTAATAATTTTAGTGATATGAATTTCTATATCAAATTCCTTAATTTGATTCACCCACCTACATCTTCTCCCAGTGACCTTTGATCATCTGAATATATCCTTTATTGTTGCATTTGGAACATAGGCTATCACTTTTGCTCCTACCAAATAAGGCTTGAAAGACTTTACTACCTTTACAAGTGCATAAGCTTTTTTCTCATTAATATCATAATTTAACTTAGAGGCTTGAAGGTTTTTACTGAAGAATGTTATTGCTTGTTCATATCCTTCACTATTGTTTTGTAATAAGACAACAACAATGGTGTGATATGATGCAAAGGAGAATAATTGAAATGGATTAGTATAATCTAGGGACTTGAGGATAGGAGCTTTCTTAATTTATTTATTTTTCTTTACAAAAGTTTCCAAAGCTTCATTTGTCCATTTCATGTCTACACCCTTTTTCAACATCACCACAATTGGTTTAATTATTTCTCAAAAATTTGGAACAAATCTCCTCACAAATTTTATTTGTCCAAAGAAGGATTGGATCTTTTTAACACTCTTAGGAACCTCAATTTTATCAATTTCTGCAATCCTCTTTGGGTCTATTCTTACTCCATCTTTGGATATAGTATGCCTAATAGTTTTCCTTCAGTTACTACAAAATGGCATTTATTTGGGTTCAAAGATATCCCATATTCAAGGGCTCTTTGAAAAATGTTCTCCAAGTGTCCACAATGATCCTCTTCCTTTTTGGAGTAAGTAGTTAGGTCATATAGATATACCACCATAATAATATCAATGAAATCCTCAAAGGCCACATCCATTTCTCTTTGGAAAGTAGCTCATGCATTACTGAGTACAAAAGGAAATCTAGCATATACATAAGTACCCCAACACTAATACATTTGAGGTCAATGTTCAACATTTAATTGGTTGAATTTTCTACCAAGATTGGTCGAATGATCCACAAATGATCTTGTCACTATTTTTAGAGTCAAATTTTTGACACATCATTGTTAAGGTCAAATGTTCTACGCCAATCTTTGTCAAAATTGACGTCTGCAATTGGCAAGTTTATTCGATGAAATTTTGACCAATGTCGGTCAAAATGTTTGGGCCATCCAACCAGGATGCCAAACCCATGACACTAAATTTTGACATAGAATGGTCGATATGTAGACCAGTCTTGGTGAGGGTTTTGACCAAGGTTTGTCAAAATTTTGACCAATATGGAATGTTAAAAAAACACCTGAAGATAAATATCTAGAGTAATCACCAACGACATCCTAGTTGATAATTATTCTAGATATTTATCTTCAGGTATTTGTGTTACTTTGCATTAATATATATGGATGTGTATTTTGTTATGTTACTATACTATTACCATAATGGTTTATTATGAACTTATTTGACGATGGTTACTACCTGTTAAATGAGGCAACTGCAAATATTTTAATAGATTTTCATAATTAAACAAGAGCTCTCCAGAGCTATAGTCTCACCTTGTGCAAGAAAGGATAAGTATAAAGCACTGCCAGAGTTGTTTGAAGAGAAGAAAATCCAATCAAAATATTTGTCTATATGGTAAAAACAAAATTTATGATTACAAATTCAATATTGAACATTGTGCTCAGTAAATGTTCTGACATTGTCCGCTGCACAATGAAAATCTTGACTATTTTTCAGTTGCTGATTTCAAAAGTTGATGAAATGAAACCAACATAGTTAACATAATTAAAACATTAGTCTTCTAGCATAGAGTTGAAGAATATGTCAATGCAGGAAGCCAGTCTTTATGCATAGATGAAAAATTAAAACTGTTCCAAATGATGTACATGTTCCAAATAGTAACTATTAAAAAATTTCACAAAACTTAATGTACATATTGTGACCATTGCTAAATCTTGCAATAGATATTGTAATAAAAATTTAGAGAATTAATTGTTAGATCTTGTAATTTGGAGAGAGAAAGAACATTGTCTACAAGTAAATTAAAACCTAACATGGAAATGTTTGATGAAGTTGTCCAACAAACTAATGTATGTCCAAAAATATGAACTTATATAAACATTTACTAGCAGACACACCAGTCAATCAATGATAAATGGATGCAATGCTCTTATAAATAAAATATTCAAAATTTCTAGACAAAATTTGTTTACATAACAAAGGTAAAGCTCAATGAAAACTTACATCATATTGATGGAGATCCTTCTCAGGTAGGTGTGCAAAAAATTGATTAGCCTTGAAAATACACCTTGCACCACATTTCCCCATTCCTGAATGCACTGGGGATCAGACTTCCTTGCTTGAAAATGGTGTTGTTCTAGCTATTAAAATCTAAGTTTTGACCAAATTGTTTCTATTACCAAGGAAAAATATCATCTAAAGTTGACAATCTAATAGTAATACTACAAATCATTTTGTCCAAGTATGACTGCTAACGTTATTAAAAACCAAAAAAATTAGGATTGTTAAATGATTTGGCATTCAAAACATTATGGCTTAAAATCCTTCTAATGTTTTATACATTCTCTTCGAGTCTATTTTTAAAGACTATTTTATTATCATCCTAGCAGACGCATTCACAATATTCTAAAAATAGACTAACCAAACTTTAAATTTGCAGTTCACAAACCTTTGAAAGTGAATGGTAGAAGTTGGAATACTCTTCATTAGTGACCTCTTTTGGATTTTGAAGCCAGAATTCCTTGACAACATTTAGAATATCCCACTCATATGTCATTTCCTTAACATTTTTAGCCTTAGGCTTTAGATGTAAGTGGTACAGCCAATAAAGAACCATAAGAATAATATAAAAATTCCCTATTTTCACACCATCTGATGCTCAACAAACTAACTAAAAAAGAACTATAAGGAGCCAAAGTTCAAAAAAAATATTCACTTGTCTTTGGTTGACAAAACAATTAGCAGTATTTATTAGGCATAAAAATACCATACTAGATTCAATTTCCTTATTTGATTCTTCTTTAGAGATTTCACCTGCAAGAAGAGAATAAGGAGTTAATCAATCAAATCAAATTGATATGAAAATCCATATAATCACATTATATTTTCTCTACTACAACCTATATGAAAATCCATATAATGACATTATATTTTATCTACTACAAGCTAAAACTTCACATAGTTTATGCTAAGATAAGCCTATGTTTGTTGCCAAAACTAGCATAGGTGTCATAAAAACACAAATTTAAACTTCTATGAAGACCTATTTTATTTTTCCTTAGTTTTCAGAAAGTCAAATGAAAATAAATTAATTTTACTATATATTTAAGTTCACAGTTTAACAACAATTTTACTTGCTCTTATTTTTACAATTTTAAGGAAAATGTTACCAAAGTTGAATGCATAAACTTCGCACACAATTCAAATGTAGAAATTCTTCTATAATTTGTTTTAAAAAATTTAATCATGTTCGCCTCACTTACACTACCATTGTTTTCTTCTTAGTACTATTTAATTTATAATATATGATTTGTATTCCATAGTAAGGATATTGGTTGTCGAATTCTAGACCTAACAAATCATTCTGGTACTGACCCTATTAAATTTCAAAGATACCCATTTCAGATTAATTCATAAAATATTTTTTCTATTTATTGTAGCTTATAAGCCAACATGTATATGTAGGAATTCCATTTTTTTCAAAGTGAAAATTTTCTTCAACGGGAAATTATACCTAATAATAATGTTAGGGAAAATTTCCTTACCTACAATGCCCAGTAGTGGAAATTGATGTAAGACATGCGATATCACCACACAGGCTTTGGAATGTCCTTTGGAAGCCTGAAATATCCTGATACTAGCTTGAACATTCCCTGAAATAATTAAACAAATAAACAAACAAATACTCAAAGAAAATGCGAACAAGAATTTTAGCAAGACTTCAATGGTTGGACAGAAAACTTTCAAAAATTAGATTCAGGCTTTAAAGGAGTTTCTTTTCCAGCGAATGTAATGTGAAGAAGATATTCTATATCTATAGATAGTTCTATGATGATGCATTGATGATCTGAAGAATTCATTTATGAGTGTAATATCATTCCTAACTAGATAAACAAATTGTGAAAATTCATTTTCTGTTGAGTCTTGCAAGTTTTATAAGTTGGTATCTTTCACAAAATTCATTAATGTAACTGGATAGTGGAGTAGACTAAATCTTTGGAGAATATTGAATATGGATTTGGAGACCAATAAATGCACATACTCAATGCTTCTTAGAGAAAAACCCAAAGCAGTAGAATACATTCATAATCTTGTAATTTAATATCATTATATATGCTCACATATATTTAGTCTTTTGTGCATAATATTGCATTTAATATCATTATATATGCTCATAATAAAAAAACTACTTAGGCATCTGAAATCTTAGTTTTGTTAGAGAATGACCTGTTAAAGTAGTACTGAGTTTCCTCCCAAAGAATGCATGCTGAGATCTCATATCTCAAATCCCATGGTTACAAAGTAAGAGAATAAAGTTAAAGGACATGTCTAGGAAAAAAACTCCAATATATATAAGAGAAGGAATAATAACTATTATAAGAAATTTGTTTTGATGGTTATTGTGGTGAATGGATTAGAAGCAGTAAATATGGGGACTGGATGAATATGTCCACTGAAATGAATGATCAACATAGACTAAGAATCTACACATGTTGTCTTGAATAAAAGATCCTTCAGATCCATTGTATTCTGAATGAAGCTTAAGTTTTAGATAGAAGGATTGGCAAGCTTCAAAAGGCCACATTTTTTGATAGCTAGCTCTTTGCCTGCATAGCCATCTCTTCCTCAAGAATTTGTATGCACAACGCTTGGGGCTTTCCTCTCTTGATATCTTGCACCCATTGTTGTATTGTCAATCTACTTCTGCACAGATTTTTTTTTATCAGCAACCTTTTTCTTTTAACATCTTTATATTGAGATAGAACCTTAGTTTTCTTGTTAGTAAAGTTTTCCATCTCCAATTTTAAAAATTTCATAACTTAATTGGGAGCATTAAGTTCCATAATCTCATATTGTAGTCAATGGATGGAAAAGATAGAAGCATCCTTAAGAATGGAAGATGACCTTGAATTTTATCAAGAAAGTTCATCAAGGCTAAGAAATTCATCATGACTTCCTGAAGCTCACAAAGTTTTACCTTTATTGATTTAAGGTTGTACTATGAAAAATATTAAAAAAATGTAAACAATTGTGCTTTTTAGAGATTGAGAATTGATGAAGGGGACTCCCCTTAATACCACAAGTACACGATAGAAACAAAGAGAAAAAATAGAAATTTGCAAGAACAGAAAATTGGCTTCTTATTGGCTCCACAAATGTGAAATTACAAACTTTAGAATTACAATATCAAAAGCCACATGGGAATCCCTTACAATAATCTATAGGACAAAGCCTCAAATAACCACCCAGAACTACCCTAGACAACACTACGGGCCTTCTTTATATAGGAAATTTTCACCACCCGAGAAGGTTCCAGAAATCTAGCCATTAAGGCCGACTACCCTTAGCATTTAATTATTTTCTCACTTTTATTACAAAAGGGTCGGCTTTAAATATTTACAAAACATGAGATTAGGTAGCCCAACATCTGGAAGCCATAAATTTTGAACCATAGCTCCGATTGGCTATTATAACCACTTTCTAGAAAGGCGAGATCGCGATCTACAATGCTTAATTGCAAAGCGCCAATCAGCCAGGGGTTCAACCTCGATCTGAATCCTCTAAGGTCCTAAAAATTGAGCTCAAAGGTTTTTCACCCTAAAATCTCAACAGTAAATCCTTAATAACTTCGCCAATATAGATGATCTGGCAATGAAATTCAACTGGCATTCTTATATGACTAAGATGAACCTTCACCTAGAAAATTAGAACATTCTGAGTTCAAACGACCAACTTACTAAAAATAGTAAGTTTCCAAAAATAGCAGCTTGTACAAAGTAGCCCTTATTGAAAAGCAAACAGAAATATTTTTGGGTGATTCAAGATTGCCCTCACACCCAGGATGCTCCCGCATCAAGAATGCTCATTTTTGTTTTTTCAGTGAGCTGGTTAATACTTAATAGTAAATAGTGAATACCTTATCTCTTATTTAATGCATGCTACCTTGTGCCACCAAGCTTAGAGTATTGTTACTAATATTTAGATTAGCAACTCCAGTAATATTGGACTAAGACTGCTCTTAAAAGTTGATGGAGCGTGGTAGAATACTCTGTCATTGGTTGCCATAGGTACAAAATTTAAAGCAAGAGTAGAGTGATGATAAATAGGTAAACAATTATTGATATAAATACCCTTCTAAGTTCTGGATACTTATCCTCACTAGCACATTCAATTCTCTTTTTTGATATTTTAGTACTTTTTATATTGTCCTTTTTTTCAAATTTTATCTTTGTCAGTTTCTAACATACTTGAGTGGAGGAACTTGAGTAATGGAGAATCTACTGTGTGCTTATGGTGATTCCCCATGAATAGTTATACTTTAATTACAAGAAGGCAGTCTTAGTCCCTTTCAACAAAGAAAAGTCTAGCAAAGTTTATGCCATTATGTCTTGAACTAAAAAGGTCTTTTACAATTTAAAGGATTCATTAGTATTTAGACTGGCAACTTGGTTTCAAAAATAAGCACAAGTACGAAAAACATGATTTGGTTTTAGCAAGGTCATACTATTTTGGTTTTAGCAACAAAGAAATAATCTGGTTTTAGTGACAAATAAGCAAATTCAGTTTCTCAGAAAAACAAAGAACCAATTTAATTTTAGCAATGAGTCAATTTACGTTTTCCAAGATTATTGAGAATATATTTCAAATATCTTTTCATATTTTTGGCATATTTGCACAGGTTTGAAGTGTGAGAGTCTAATGCGACACTATCAAGAAATATTGCCTGTAGGTAGTGTTGTTGCTAAAGGAGGCCCCATACCAAAGCTAATGAATATGGAGATGCAAGTGGCTAATGATAATTAACGATCTTTTGATTTTTCAAGTTTTCTATTATGTTGTTTTCTACTTTTTTAGGATGTGTTGACCAATGCTGACAATTAATTAAGGAAATCTTTCCCTAGATGCATTCCGGTGGTATTAGCCCAAAATCTCATACAAGACTTTTCTATATGCATGGTCACTAATGTTGTTTGTTTATCTTTTTCAGTCAAATTATAAAATAAAGCAAACGTCATGGGAGGATATGAGGTTTATAACAATGCAACTCTCAAATGATGTGTTTTTGTATGCAATTATTTTTAATATATATAGCTTCTAAAAATGCAATTCTAGAGGTCCAAGATAATATGCAACTAGTAATTAGTTTTTAGCGAGTTATGATGATTCTACAATGTTAGAAATTAAAATAGAACTACTTTTGAGCTGTCCTATATAGGCTTACATATATAGAGGCTTACATATATATAAAATTTCCAAGTAAAATTTGGAAAATCAATATGGAGTCCATTATTAGTGTGCTAATATAGTTGATGTGACAATGAGGGAACTAAGTTTTTGTCATTATATAGAAAAAAAAAACCATATTGAAATATAAAAAATAAGTTATTCTAATATGAGATTCAATCATTCTTAATTACTATATAATTTATTTCAAACAACTCAACTTCCATCAAGGTTTCTATGACCATTGAGATGTCTAAGTACTAGCTCCACTTATACTTAGACTAAATACATGAAAAATAATATGTAGATATTTAATATGGGGTGAAAATAATTAGAAGGGTCATGGGTGATATAAACACTTCCAATCCATAACAGTTATACAAAATCAATGAAAGGTCAAGAAATTATCACTTTATCATTGACCCACTAGTAACCACACATGCAATATGGCTAAGTCTACTATATAAAATAGTGAAAAAGGTGTCAAGAAGACATCTAAAACCAATGAATCCATAAAAACCAATTAAAATAATAACTTAGCCAATTAGAATGAAAGAAATGGTCTATTATGATAGAATGTGGAACACAACTATGCATGAACAAGTGGCACACTCTTGTGCTAAATTAAACTCATGACCTGATTTTTACTCAAGCTCTCCAAGCTACTTAATAAGTCAATATTTATATAAAGATATTTTTGTCTTAGATAAATGTATTTAATGTGAGAATGATAGGAGACGTTCTCTTTTGTTGGGCTAAAATGCTATAGCAAGCTTAACACCATCCAAAGCCATCATCTGCCACATGTCCCATGTACCTGACATGTGGAAGTATTGACAAGATAGGTGGATTGTTTATGAATTATACATGCAAATTACATATTGTTAACATATATTACTACTCTCTATGAGGAAATGGGAGTCCAAGAGAACTGATTTAACACTTCGCCTACTAAAAAATACAAACCAATGAAATAATCCAGATTAGGCCGAGAGATGTTGACGAATTCAAGAATAGAATACTTACACAAAATGAGGTCGAATCATGCCAGACAAGTTGACTATTGGCCCTCCCAGTTTTTTATTTGATGTTTTCCTAACAATGACACATTCAAAATGCACTTATGAGCAAAGACCTAGAACAAATGAAATTTATTAAATAATGAAGGTATGCTAGTTTGAGCTTCACTTGGTTTCGAGAATACTTTAATATTCTCTACTTAACAAGGCCAACCATGTGAAGGTGGAAGCTCATATGGCCTCATCCGCACTCCCATTAATACCAATCTAAATTCCCCATTAACATCTAATTAAACACTTCATTCACCCATTTCTAAACTATAACATTCAATCAATGCAATCACATGACATTCATTAATATGATATAACATTCATTAATACACAACACTAATCAAGAATTTATTAACACATAACAATATTTTTTAACATGACATAAAATTCAATATTAATATACAACATTCATAGATAATTACTTAAAAAAGTGTTCTTTCATTTTCCAACAAAGTTAATCAAACAAGTTTTATCAAAAAAAAAATTTAAGAAATCATTTCTTTTTTGGGGTTTTCTTAGATTTCTTAAGCCAGAAAAGGCTTCCAGGAGCATCAATATCTTCCTCCTCCTCTTTTTGTTGTGATCTCAAATTATGATGCTTCCTCATGTTTTCAAGAGCACCAGGTTGCTGCACTAAAGGGTGGTCTGCTGCAATAACAAGTAAATGGGTTAAATTCAAATATTTTTTTTACTATTACATGTATTTCGTAACCAGTAGAACATAAAATACATTTTTCTTTACCTGAAAATGCCACATCATGTACAATAAAATTTTGATCTATCGCCACTTCAACATGCTCAACATGTTCAACATACTCTAAAATATTCAAAAAAAGGTTACATGACCAATTGCAATTAAAGATGTTAAATTCTATTAATAATTACGTAATTTATTTCCAATAGAAAATTAATACCTCCACCACTATGATGCACATCATGGCCTTTGTCATGCCCAAGTTCTATGATAGGATTTGAAGGCTGTAGTGAAATGTCATGCGCATTGCTATCATGAAATAGTCAATTTATGTTCAAAATTAACTATTCAATTTGATTTACTTTTCATTTGACCAATTTACCTATGTCTCATCTAGTGCAGCAGATTCTTTGTTATGGCTTTCAAATTCTTGGTGTAGGTGTGCAACCACGACTTTATAGCCTTCCTTCAAGGCTATTCTTTTGTCTTCATCCATGGGCTCTACATTGAATTCCATACCTTATATTTTTTGTTTAATATCATCATTTTTGCATGAATGATTTGATTAAAAAAATTTATTTTTAACCTTATATACAAAAATTTGATATGAAATTACAATGCTGCTACATACAAGTCAAGAGTGAAGTTTCATATAATAGCCATGAGAGCCAAGTTTGTATTGGCCAACCTTTTTTAATCTCACTTCTACAGCTTTTGATGAGTCTTGTAGTCTATGAAAATTTTGAAACATGTTAGATTATATATTTACAAAGATCACTAATTAGTGCATTATTACATTCTACTTTATACTATCATGACATACCTTATTTTGCCATCTTCTAGTTGAATTCCTCTACCCTTTAGCCTTTTCTCTTTTGCATCTTCCATTATTTCATTCCACTCCACTGGTGGAATCATAGGAGGACACTCGTACTTTGGGTTATCCTTTAGAGCCCTTCTATATTGATCTGTCACTGTCTTTGTACATTTGGATGCTTTTTTAAGAATCAAGGCACTATCAAAAGTTTTATTTCCAAAGAGGTCCTCTAAAGATTTAATGAGATGATTTTTTAAATAAACATCTTGTTCATTCCACCTTTTTTGAAAAAACAAAATTGTTAGATATCATAACTTTAATATAGTAGAATAAATGGAAGATAAGAAAAATATTGTACCAATATTATGAAGCTATGTACCTTTTACTGTTGGAATTATATTATTAATGTAGTACTGAGAGGGGAGGGGTGAATCAGTACCTCTAAAACTTTTCTCGATTATCCCATTAACCCTTAGTCACCAGTTTGTAAATTATATTATCTAATTGTTAATATTTCTTTATGCATATGTAATCATAACATAAGTTGTTTAATGTGTAACCATACAAGAAACATTCATTAAAATAGATAACACATGACACAAGATATGGTATCACAGAAAACTCCTGTTAGGAAGTAAAAACTATGGTGGGGATTGTTACCCACAAGTCTTCACTATCTGTAGATAAGAAGGGGCTGGTAAAGGCTTACAATTGGTCACTTCTGATGACCTACCCTATTAGGAGTATTATAGTGGAGATCTGTTAAGATCTACTTCATTTGAAGCTTTAGCAACACTGTTAAGTGTGCACTCTGTTAAGAGATTTGTAAAGAACTGTTAAGTCCACCTTCTACAAAAGGATTTTCGATGTGATGCACTTTTTAGAATGCAACTACATAAGTCTTTGATCTAATGATGTATGCAATCTATAATTTCTGATAACAGGTCCAATAAAGCTTCCTATGTATGAGTAATCATCTTTTCATGATTGAATAATACCTTTCTCTGCACGTTAGTAGCCTCTATGTGTTCTTGATAACTAGATATAATTTGTTTCTGAACTTTGCATGAATTCTTCCTTTTTCTCCTTAGATGCTCTTTGTGGCTATCAACACCAATGAATCCATAATTCACAATTGATTGAACGTCTATTTATACTAGATTTTAGCTCTATTCTTGATTCACGCTTTGCAAGTTAACTCTAGATCCAAGGTTTACAACTTGACCTTGATCTTTAGTTAGATATGTTTTAGATATGTTAGGATGCTTTAAAACATTTAAATTATGCCTGCTTGACCCTCAAGTAATGATTTAAAATATATTAAAACTCTATAAATAGAATTACAATCCTTTATCTGACATGTAAAAGTTCCATCCACTATTTGCAGGTTCTCTAACTGACTATCGGTTTTGATGGTCGGGCTGCTCTGTCAGTCTGTTGATTTTGTTTTCCATCAGTGTTCCTTTCTTGAACTGTTTGTCAGGTATGCCTTTTCTTCTACATTAGTTTTGTTCTCAAAACTGTATCGTCGGTGATGATCTTTGTGTAATGTTATTGACCTGTTGGTGATGTCCTAATTACTTCATCGGTACAACACTTGTCAGTGTTCATTGGGAAATTCCATACTTAGCACTTTTTACCTCATCGGGTATCCTCTCTTCTATGTGTTGGTTAGCTACATACTTTGTTCATCAGGTAGCTATACTGATGGTCTCTATCAATGTTTTTCACTAAGTGTACTAATGGAAAAAATTAATGTCATCAATCTCCCCCTTTGACATTAGTATCAAAAACATGATATGTGCAACATACTAAATGTATTAGTATGTAAACCTATCTATACTTCTTCCTTAGTCATTTGAATGACTCCCCCTATGTATATACCGCTAAGTGTAAGTATATATACATTTTCTTATGTACTTTTCTTCCCCTTTTTTTGATATATTGTACATAACTATCTTTACATATTTATTCCTTCTGTACATACAATATACATACATTTCTATCCCTCCTTTTTTGATAATAAAGGCAAAGGTACTTACATCTTGTCAAAAAGGTGGGAATGTGAGGAGTTGATCTCCTCCATCATCTTTTCCCATTTATCCTTCAGCATTTCTAGAGCCATGTGCTCAAGTGATATCCTTACGTGTATATCATAGATGTTGTCTACTACAGACATCTCTAGGGTTGCAATTAAGTTTCTTGCTTCAGAAATATGCTATTGTAGAATAGTAAGATTAGGCAAGATGTGTGCCTGTAGTTTGGTAATCTCACCTCTTAATTGTGTTTCAAGATCCCATATTTCTTTCCTTAACCTGTTAGCCTCAATGAATATGTCATAATGCACCTTGATACTATCTGCATTTGAGGTTAGGCTTTGTGCACTAGTTGTGACATTAGAATCTATTTCTACTAACTTGTCACTATTTTCTTTTATAAAATTTTCAAGTGTGCACATCTTTTGAACTAAGGTAATTTCCTCAGCAATCATTGGCTCTAATTGATTAGTTAGTTCAGAGAGCTTTACCTTATTCACTGCCACTTCTTGGTTGATCTTGTCAATTAACTTGTATTTATACTTTTTCTCTGCTTGTTCTTCTATTGCTTGTTCTGCATCTACATTCTGGTTTGTGATGACATCGGTAAGAATAACTATTTGCTCCATAATTGTAGCATTTTGTTCAAGTTTCACCTTAGGAACAATTTGTTCTAGAATGTCTCTTTCCTTGTCAAGTGTCATTTCTTCCCTATGTTCATGTATCATTTTCTTCTGAATGGCTTTCATTTGACATAGCACTCCAAACTCTTGAAGTTTATCTATATCCAAAGTAGTAATATCCCAGTTTGGGACTTCTATTACTTCATCAATTGTGATAGCCAAGATATATTTCTTCAATGCTTTCTTCTTCTTCTTCTTCTTCTTGGCTGGGTGGTAGATTGATGTACTACCATTTGTAAAACTTGAGATTGGGTTGACTTAGTAGGTGAGGGTTGAGAAGATGAAGCGTCCTATTGTTTCTATTTGTCATGCCCAAAAATTTCGCGCCCAAAAATGCAACAACTTTTTTTTTTTGAAAGGTAAAATTAAAGTCAAGAGGTTCTAAGTGGAATCATGACTGCATGTCAACCTCCCTCAACCCAAGGTCACCTTCTAGGGTTAAAGTTACACAAGGTGTTATTTTTTAATTACAGCTTTTCCTAGCGTTAAAATTTAGACTAACGTTCAAGGACAATGCAAAGTAAGGTTCTATGGTTATGTGTGTCATCCCCTTTTATTTTAATATAGTTTGATGGTGTGGAAAGGGAGGCTCCCTATGCTTATCTCCCAGGGACGATCGGTAATCTAGTGGGTTGATAGTTTACAGATATTTTGTATTTAAACACCCTAGGGCAAGGCACTTACGTAATATTATTTTTATAATGACCAGTTTACTGGCCACATAAAAATAACATTATAAGTCCCTAGGTTTAATTAAAAACTTTAATTAGACTCTCCCCAATAAAAATTCCTCAATTAAATTATTAAATTATCGTTTAATTAATGGCTATGTTAAATTGGATTTTGTATAGAATCTTATAACTTAAATTTTAAGGCTAGAAAATCTAGTCAAAAGATTACGATTAATTTAAAGTCGAACATTTAAATTGCAATAGTTCAATTAATATTTTATTTTACTGAATCGTTGATTCTCAACGAATATCATTTTAAAAGGTGATATCAAAGGAACATAATAATGTTTATTAATTCGTCTATTGAGTGTGTCTATACCATCCTGATAATGAATTATTATCACTTAACTTAGGGAAGATCCACTAATAGATTTTCTAATAGTTAATTTCTTATATTTAAAAAGTAATTTATTAATTTAATTCACTCACCTCAATGTGATTTCCCATTTTATAATATATTCATCCACTAATTATTCTCCTAAATCAACCTATTAAACAATAAAAATTAAGCTTTCAATTACTTAATTAGAATACCCTAATAATAAAAAAAATCAATGAGATGAAAACTTCCCATTAAAAGATGCTTTAAGTAAAAAGGTAAAACAAATACAATTATATAAAGAACAATGGTCCCTCTTACTTTTCCCTCTTATTTTGAAATCCCTAACCCTAATTCGAAATTAGGGTTAGGGTCCAAATAGAAAGTAACTAAAAACCTTTTTTTTTGTCTCTTCATTATTCTCCATTTTTTTCTTGCAGGTCTACAAATCCATGGAGGAAAGAATGGAAACCCTTTTATATTTTATATATATTCAAATATATATACATACATAAATTACTATATATATATATATATATATATATATATAGTCAGCATGTCAAAATTATTATGCAGGTTTACAAGGAGACATCGGACTAGGGTTTACCCCCGTCTTAACCCTGTTGGTGGCGGATCTATTATTTTTTAGAGGGGAGGTAGAATGGTTGGCAGGGGGGCCCGACCCTTTTTGCTGGGTGGCCGAACCCCACAGCTGACACAGTCGATGGCTCTGTCACCGTTGTGCCGGTTTGTGGCGGCCACGGACAC
>MU226169.1:6556192-6588190 GCA_018584345.1 Thuja plicata
TAAAGACATTAATGAAAATTTGTTCATATCAAGGAACACAGGTGAATTTTTGGATTGGTTGGTAACTATGCTTGTTAAATCATTGTTTTAATATTTTGTGTTGCCATCAATGCCAAAGAGGGAGATTCTTAGAAAGTGACAATCCAAGCAATTGTTATTTTGTCATTGTTGTCAAACCTTAACTGGTGAGACTATTGTTATCTGTTTGAGTACCATATCTATTGTTGATGAAGAAGATTTCACAAGAATACCAAGTGAATGGTTGAGTTAAGGCAGCTAAAAGGGTACTTGATCAGTTGGCACTCTGGTAGAGTAATTAGTTGTTTATCTTTCAAAGACTATTTTCCTGGTTGTTCTATGCCGAGCAAGTTTTGGCTTGTATCGAGCAAAGTTTCTTGTGCCGAGTAAAGTTGTTTGTGATGAGCAAAGTTGTTCAATGCCGAGCACCATTGAAATTTCCAAGTGGAAATAGTGATGTTGGCCGACTTATAGCATTTGGATTAATGATGAGATTTGAGATCTCTGGCCGACTTAGTTAATTTTATTGGGATATGTAATGTTAATTAAAGATTGATCCACATCATTTAATGTATGGGTAACTGTAATTAATGCATGGTTTCAAAATTTAATTAGAGACTACTTTGGAGAAGTAAATGTAATGCAAAGATGAAATGATCAGTTGGATCAGACCTAACCTAAGATCTACGATCTTTTTTAAGAAGAAAAAGATTTATCTGACCTAGACAAAGAGGTATATGATAACCTCAAGGGGTTATTCATGAATTTTGGAAGAGTGGATGTGTATGCAAGAGATTTGCATAGTTGATTTACTGTTTGGCATGATCTAGCAGAGAAGGATGAATACAGAAGTAGAGAGTTGCATGTGTGATTGCTTGACAGATTTCCAAGCAGATCAGAAGGTTGAAATGATAATGCAGGCTATCCAATAATTTAACATTAGAGTTGTAATTGGATCTAAATTGCAAAGTAAGTTGTATGTACCAGATCACAACTACTGATTACTTTCTTACCATTGTACCAGTTAAATCCTTTAACAAGGTTGACCTAATAGTCATTTGTATAAATCCTCTAACAAGGTGACATTCAAGTGGAATGTTCTAAGTCCTCTAGCAAGGCCACTCCTGACAGGGTGATTAAATCATTTAACTAGGTCACACCTAGCAGTGTGTTATTGTAACCTTTAACATGGTTGGCTCATCACAGGGCATCACTTCAGAAGAGTGAAAAATTGGTAGCATGTTACTAGTGGTTTTTCCCATATTGGGTTTCCACGTTAAATACTCGTGTCAACTTGTGTGAATGCTTATGGTTTGCTTTACTATTATGTTTTTACAAGCTAATTTCAATTAACATTAAACTACATGATTAAGTTGTTGACTTGTGGTACTGCTACCGACGAGATCTGAAATATAAAAAGTTTTATTTTCTACATCTAGACCTAAGGATAGATGATTCACCCCTCCCCTCTCAGTTATTCTAAATTCATTATATATATATATATATATATATATATATATATATATCAACAACATTAATAGTAAAAATATTTCTAAACTATTTTTTTTTTAAACTAGAGATCAAATCTTGAAAATATAGTTTTTTTATTCAATATATGTGTTCTTATTTGCAAGGCAGAAATGCACAAGAATTCCTTTTATTTTATTTTATTTTATAAAACAAATGAAGTAAAAACCAAATTTCCTCTTTTTTTTTCTAAATTTCTAAACCCTCTCTTATTGTTTCTAGAATACACCCCTTAATGGTAACTATAAATTTGGCCTTAGTTTGCCTTTAATTAGATTGTAGGGGTAAAGTAGGAGATCAAAATTTACAAATCTTAAAATGGTAGAAAAGAAAACCAGCAACCTATAATTTATAAAAAAATTCTAAGATAGATGCCTATCCATTTAAAAAAAGGTAGAACTTTTCTTTCTTGAAACTTTGTAGCATAATACTTCTAAAATAAATCTCCATGGTGCTATCCATTATTTACATATTTCAACTTTACATTTCATTACAATAACATCTCCTCTAAGGAAGGGAGTATTCCTACTCATATATCTAATAACCCTTTTTTTGTAGACAATAACAATCTCTATGCAAGGAAAATTACATTCCAAGGCCTTCTACTCACTAATTTACAAGTTCCCTTTAATTCCCTTAAGGGTTTTTACATCACATATACAAGTGTGCAAAATGAAACAACAAAATATCCAAATTCTTCATTTAGTAATCATAACACTTCAAGTAGCTCCACTTCAAAAATCTGCAAAATAACAAAACAAGGGGAAACTCATGGGACCATGGGCTGCTCACCACCCAACTAAGGCCTCTTATGAGGCCACCCCCAAGCTTGGGGAACCAAATAAAGGTGGGTAACAAACATACAACAAGCAGCAAAAAAAGGAGACTTGAACAACACGCATAAAACTCCCATTTCAAGAGGCTTTCACAATGGATCACTCAAAGATCCTATATGGGGTGAAGTGGACCAAATATCCAAGGGAGAAGGCCAAACCTAAAATTTAAAATCCAAGCCCTCACATGGATTCCCAAACACTTCCCTTCTCATTATAAACCAAGATCAACAACATGCTCTTATGACCCCCAAATGAAGTAACAACAAGGGAGGCTTCATGGAGCCCATACCCCATGATTTTTCCCTCTCCTCCTTGAGGAGAGACTCTACACCAAGGGCTGTCAAAACTCCTCCACCCCCAAGGCTACACTCCCCTCCCAAGGGTGAGTGAGCCTTGAAACTCCCATTAACAACATATACAAGGAAAGCAAAATAAATTCATTGCAATAACAACCACATAACATTTACAACAAGCTCATAGCTCCAATAATTTCTACAAGACACATGTAACATCATTATTTTTCAAGAACATCATAAAACAACAAGAAAAGAGTTGCAAAAAATCCACCAACCAAGAATCCAAGCTTAAGGCAAGATAGTTGTAGAATAGCTCCCTTTTAGCCTAATTCGTCCTTCCAAAATCACCAACTCTAGCTATGTCTCTAAGTTAGAGAGCAGGTGTCCAAACTCTCCAACATGAAGAGTTCCCACTAAAAAGCCACTAGAAATTTCATGGGGAGAAGGAAAGTCCTCTCATTGGTCCCTCTTCCCTAAACTCTTACACCTTACTAAAAATGGATCCAAAAAGGGGAACTCCTAAAAGGTGAATAATGTCTTTGAACAAAGATGGAAAGGTGGTCTATCTAAGGTCAAGCCTCACAAGAGTTGATTTTATTCCAACATGGGAAACCAACTTTTTGGAAGGGTCACATGGTCAACCAGAGGCTACCCTAGGGTTAAAATGGCCCTTAACTATTGGTATAACAAGTGGGATACCAAAAAATGACCCCAACACACCCCTAGACACTTTCTAACCCCTCCAAAAGTCCACTTTAAGAGAAATTACGAAATCCCAATGAGATGACCACACCCCCATCTCCCAAACCAAGGTATGCAAATGGGGATTCACTAATGTACTAATCTAGGTAACAGGAAAACCATTCCCAAGTTGACATGTCATGGCCTTAAGTACAAAACACAAGTTTCAAATGACACACAACATTCACACATCACTAGGCCATGTCATATCCACTTAGGAAAAACTCACAAAGAAATAAGAAATACATTTAAGGACTACATTTCCAAAATCAACCAAACACATTTATGAATTAAATCATGATACAATGAGGTCTTGTCTTTCATTAGACGCAACCTTGGCTCAAATTGAGTTCACATATTCCTTTGTTTGGTTCCCTAGATAAAATACCATGGTCTCATACCTGCACACTCAATTCAAATATCAGTAGTGCAAGGAGATAAATATATATCATAAGGAAATAAGCAATATTCAGAACTTAAGGAAAATATCAACATACTAAGTTTATTACTTAAGATCACAAGAATATATTAATTTCATTTTAAGCATTTAACATAAGGTAAGATTCACATTGCATGATATCAAAATTTAATATCCATTTCTAATAATTCTCCTATCATCAATAACCCATAACATAATAATAATGTATTTCCAAATCAATTGTCTCAGAAATAAATGTCCATAATAGAAAACATAATATAGTCCATAAGGTACATCATAAAGTATCATGTGTCCCACCTCCAAAATGATCAATCCATGACATAAAGCATAAAATCCATAAGGTCCATAGTGCATGAAAATGTAAAGTATCATATGTTAAATCTATCATAAGTAGAAAAAATGAGAAACTATGAGGGGTTTCAGGGTGAGGCCTCACATCCTCCCCCCTAGGTTTGAACTTCCTCCTATAGTTCATCAAAAGGATGGAGTTACTGAGCTCTCATTTGTGCTGCATCCTCCCAAGAAGCTATAACCTCATCATAGCAATCCCACTTAACCCTAACCTGGTCCAGCTCTCGACCTTGTAGGCCCAGCGTCCGGCATGCCAAAATGTGAATAGGCTCCAATGCTAGCTTCTCGTCTGACTCCACCTCTAAGGCATCCCAATCTATTAGGTGAGACTCATCATAAATAAATTTTCTCAAAATAGAAACATGAAACACATCATGGATGCATGACAGGCTAGGTGGCAAGGCTAGATGGTAAGTAACTGGTGCTATCCTCTCCAATATCTCAAATGGTCCCACAAATTAAGGTTCTAGTTTAGATCCCTTTCTAAAATGGATTGGACTCTTGTGAGGCTGCACTCTCAAGAAGACCCTATCTCCAACCATCTATACCTGATCTGTCCTCTTTACATCAACATACTTCTTTTGTCAATCTTGCACCTCTAGGAGATGCTGCCTAATTAAGGATACCTACTAATCCATCTCTAGGACTAGCTGTGGTCCAATGGTAACTCTATCCTCAATCCTATCCTAACTCAAAGGTGTCCTGCAAGGTCTACCATACAGTGCCTAATAAGGTGACATACCCAAGGATGAATGAGGCCCATTATTATAGGAAAACTCTACTAAATGTAAATACTCTTCCCACTTGACCTAATGATCCATAACATACATACAAAGCATATCCTCGAGAACCTAGTTTACTCTCTCTGTCTGACCATCTGTCTCTGGGTGATATCCTGTGCTAAAGTTGAGCCTGGTGCCCAAAGCTACCGGTAATTCTCTCCAAAAAGATTATGTGAAGAGAGAATCCCTATCAGAAATGATTTTCTGAGGAATGCCATGTAGTCTAACAAAATCTATGAAGAAGACCTATGCCACTTATGGGGTTGTAAAGGTGGTATGGATAGGTGAGAAGTGGGAAACTTTGGTCAACTTGTTAACTATCACCAAGATAGCATCATGGTGTCGAGATGACATAGGGAGACCAATAATAAAATCCATGGATATATCATCCCACTTCCACATAGGTACCTTGTGAGGCTGAAGGAGCCCTCCAAGATGACCATGCTCAGCCTTAACATTCTGACATTCAAGACACCAAGCTACTAACTCTGCAATGTGTTCTCTCATTCCTGACCAATGATAGAGCTGTCTCAAATTAGCATGCATCTTCTTAACTCTAGGATATGCTACATAAGGGGCTCTATGAGCCTCTAGCATGATGATATTATGAAAATCCCTAGAAGAAGGTACATAAATGTGTCCTCTATGACATAGTAGTCCATCAGACTCCAAGGAATATTCTAAAAATCTTCCCTAAAGGGGTCTCTAAGATCGGATCAACTGAAAAACCTCTATATACAATTCAATCTCCCGCAAATGGTGTAGTATATGATCTCTCAAGTCTATACCTATGATCATGGATGATAACTCATTTTGCCTCCTACTCAAGGCATCAATGACCACATTCTCTTTTCCTTTGATATAATGGACGTCAAAGTCATACTCACATAAGAACTCTATCCACCTTCTCTGCCTAGCATTAAGGTTCAGCTGAGTGAATATATACTGCAAAATTTGGTGGTCTGAATGAAGCTCAAATCCATGTCCCAAGAGGAAGTTTCACCATCTTACTAATTCATGCACTACTCCCGCAAGCTCAAGGTCATGGGTAGGGTAATTGAGCTCACGAGTCTTAAGTTTCCTAGACTCATATGTTATAGCTCTCCCATCCTACATAAGTACTGCCCCCAAACCATCTAAGGAAGCATCAGTGTAGACTACAAAGTCTGTTGAAGGCTCTGACACTGCTAAAATAGGTGCACTATTAAGTGATTTCTTGAGTTCCTGAAAGGCCCTCTCGCACTTCTCTTTCCAGTCAAACTTCTTTCCCTTTCACTATAAGGATGTGATAGGATGAGCCACTCAAGAGAAACCCTGAACAAATCGCATGTAGTGTCCTACGAGACCCATGAAACTCCTAACCTCAGTCACAAAAGTAGGTGCTGGCCAATTCATAATGGCATCAATCTTAGATGGGTCTACTGAGATCCCATCACCTAAAATAACATGGCCTAAATATTGGACCTATGTTCTGAAGAAGGCACATTTTGACAAACTGCCATACAACTGGTTATCCCTCAAGCACTGTAATACCTATCTCAAATGTTCCTCATGTTCCTTCTCATTACAAGAATATATCAGTATGTCATCAAGGAACACAACCAAAAATATGTCAAGGAAAGTGCAGAATACCCCATTCATGGGGCTCATGAATATAATAGCGGCATTTGTAAGACCAAAAGGCACAACAGTGAACTCATAATGTTTATATCTAGTCTAGAAAGCAGTCTTATGGATATCACTTTCCACAATTCTCAACTGATGGTACCTTGATTTAAGATCTATCTTGGAGAACACACGGGCACCCTGCAACTGATCAAACAAGTCATCAATCCTAGGTAGTGGATATCGATTCTTAATGGTTAACTTGTTTAAGTGCATGTAATCCATACACAGTCTAAGAAAACCATCCTTCTTTTTGACAAAGATAACTGGTGCACCCCAAGGAGAGACACTAGGTCATATGTACCCCTTCTCAAGGAGCTCCTCAAGTTGAATCTTGAGCTCATTAAGCTCATTTGGAGACATTTTGTATGGTGCTCTAGATACTAGTGCAGCACCTAGCACGAGGTCTATATGGAAATCAACTTCTCTATGGGGAGCCATACTGGGTAATTATGAAGGAAACACATTTGCAAATTCCTGTAACATGGGATGATCATCAATAGAAGTTTCCTTTTCTACTTCCTCTTCCCTATCGCTGATCATGATGGCGAATAACTGGCACCATTTTCACATGCACTGCTTAAGTTGTATAGCGAAAATAATACGAATGGATATTGCCCTCTGAACCCCTGGAATTACTATAGCATTGTCATCATCATCTAAAAATTCTACCTTCTTTTTCTAACAATCTAGCTTGGCCTTGTGTGCATAAAGCCAATCCATGCAAAGTACTATCCCATAGGATCTAAGAGGTGTGATATGTAGATCTTTTATGGTAGTCATGGTACCAATCTGTATCTAGAAATCCTTAACTAAGGAAGTGAAAGGTACTCTAGAACCTGAGGCTAACTCTACCTCCCAACTAACTTCTTGTCTAGTTGCCACTAGCCCGCAACGCTCCATGACCAATGGAGAAACAAAATAATCTGTAGCACCTAAATCAAATAGAATAGTAACTCTATCACCTCCAATCATACTTGTAGTCTCAATCATAGTAGCCTGATGTTCTACCTGGCGGTTGTCAACCACTGCAAAAACTCTATGGGATCTACCCATGTCAGCAACAGTGGGCTCTGATGCTACGGTGCGCTGACCACCCCCTTTAAGAGAAATCCCTAGCCAAGTGCCCCATGGCACCATAAGAGTAGCATGGCCCTTGAGTCTGCAACTGGGTACCCTAGGGTCTAGAGAACTGTGAGCCCCCTGTCCTGCTAGAATCACTATAACCACCCCTGGAGGACTGTTGAGTCCTAGATGGGGGTGTCGATGATGCCTATGACCTCTGGTCCCTACTAAGAACCTATGACTACCACTATTTAGGCTTGGAGCCTTGTTGCCCCTGAGGGGCCTTCTATCTTTGTCCCTGATATGACTGCTGTTGAGATGGAGGGGGTTTGTAGGACCCCAAGGAATGCCTATTATTGTTATAATTGTTTTTATTTCCTTTCCAATGTGTTTTATGATACCCCAAATTCTGTGGTGTGGTGTTTTGGTTTAGAGACCAATCTCATGCATCCTGTCCCCTACCATGAATCTCCTCAGTAATCAAGGCCTTTTTCATGGCCTCTCGAAGGTTCCCCGATGCCGCCATGCTCACCAAACCTGATATAGAATCATTCAACCCTCTAAAAAAATGGTTGACCTTGATCTTCTCATCTCTCATATAGTCTACATAAGGTAGAAGTTCCAAGAACTTACACTCATACTATGTGACAGTGAGCCCTCTCTACTGAAGATCATGAAACTCATCTATCTATCACTGCCTATAGTGCTCAGATCAGTGACGATCCCTGAATCTCTTTAAAAAGGTGCTCCAAGTGAGGGTGTCCATAGCCAGATTACCCTTTAACTTTTCTGTCCTCCACCAAATAGTTGTTGATCCCCTCAACAAGTGGATAGCAAAACATGCCCTCATATTGCTCCCATAAGGACGCAATCCAAAACATCTCTCAAGGCTCAAAAGGAAGACCTCAACCTCACTTCCACCTGTGGCTCCTGAAAAAGGTGGTGGATTAAGGTGTATAAGTTCCCTGATGTGGTCCCCTATGTCATGGGGTACCCTCTCAAAAGCTGGAACAACTTCCTCTGGAGGTGGCATGTGTACTGACTCAACCTTGTGGTCAGCCTGGTCCTCCACAACTCTAGGTGGGGGACTTCTATTGTGCTCATGTGCTACACCCTGAGTCCTGCATGCTGATTTTCTTATGGTATCCTATACAAAATGATCCTGACTAGATTCTGAAGGGCATTTAATACATGCTAGTTGGGGTTGGGGGGTTGTTCCAGATGAGGCCTCTGCTCCTCACCATTACCCCTAAATTTTTCTCCTACTGAACTCGTACCAAAGGGGCACGTTTATGGCCTCGTCCACAGGTGTGAGCTTGCCACATTACTGGAGGCATCCTACACACACATGAAAGTGGTATGAGTTGAAAATAGTGTCTTAATATAAAATGAATATGTTTAAATTTGTTGCGATTATTACTACTAAGTTTGATCTAGTTTTCAAAAATGTTAATACAAATATTTAAAATTTTATAAAATATAGTGGGTTTAAGGTTCCAGTCTTGAAACATGGCTCTGATGCCAAGTGTCATGCCCAAAAATTTTGCACCCAAAAATGCAACAACCTTTTTTTTTTTGAAAGGTAAAATTAAAGTCAAGAGGGTCTAACAGGAATCATGACTGCATGTCAACCTCCATCAACCCAAGGTCACCTTTTAGGGTTAAAGTTACGCAAGGTGTTATTTTTTAATTACAGTTTTCCCTAGCATTAAAATTTAGACTAACATTCAAGGACAATGCAAAGTAAGGTTCTATGGTTATGTGTGTCATCCCCTTTTATTTTAATAGAGTTTGATAGTGTGGAAAGGGAGGCTCCCTATGCTTAGCTCCCAGGGACGATCGGTAATCTAGTGGGTTGATAGTTTATAGATATTTTGTATTTAAACACCCTAGGGCAAGGCACTTACGTAATATTATTTTTATAATGACCAGTATACTGGCCACATAAAAATAACATTATAAGTCCCTAGGTTTAATTAAAAAATTTAATTAGACTCTCCCCAATAAAAATTCCTTAATTAAATTATTAAATTATCATTTAATTAATGGCTATGTTAAATTGGATTTCGTATAGAATCTTATAACTTAAATTTCAAGGCTAGAAAATCTAATCAAAAGATTATGATTAATTTAAAGTCGAACGTTTAAATTGCAATAGTTTAATTAATATTTAATTTTACTGAATCCTTGATTCTCAACGAATCTCATTTTAAAAGGCGATCTCAAAGGAACATAATAATGTTTATTAATTTGTCTATTGAGTGCGTCTATACCATCCTGGTAATTAATTATTATCACTTAACATAGGGAAGATCCACTAACAGATTTTCTAATAATTAATTTCTTATGTTTAAAAAGTAATTTATTAATTTAATTTACTCACCTCAATGTGATTTCCCATTTTATAATATATTCATCCTCTAATTATTCTCCTAAATCAACCTATTAAACAATAAAAATTAAGCTTTCAATAACATAACTAGAATACCCTAATAATAATAAAAAATCAATGAGATGAAAACTTCCCATTAAAAGATGCTTTAAGTAAAAAGGTAAAAAAAAATACAATTATATAAAGAACAATGGTCCCTCTTACTTTTCCCTCTTATTTTGAAATCTCTAACCCTAATTCAAAACAAGGGGAAACTCATGGGACCATGGGCTTCTCACCACCAAACCAAGGCCTCTTATGAGGCCACCCTCGAGCTTGGGGAACCAAACAAAGGCGGGTAACAAACATACAACAAGCAACAATAAAAGGAGACATGAACAACACACATAAACCTCCCATTTCGAAAGGCTTTCACAATGGATCACTCAAAGATCCTATATGGGGTGAAGTGGACCAAATACCCAAGGGAGAAGGCCAAACCCAAAATTTAAAATCCAAGCCCTCACATGGCTGCCCAAACACTTCCCTTCTCATTATCAACCAAGATCAACAACATGCTCTTATGACCCCCAAATGAAGTAACAACAAGGGAGGCTTCATGGAGCCCATACTCCATGATTTTTCCCTCTCCTCCTTGATGAGAGACTCTACACCAAGGGCTGTCAAAACTCCTCCACCCCCAAGGCTACTCTTCCCTCTCAAGGATGAGTGAGCCTGGAAACTCCCATTAACAACATATACAAAGAAATAAAAATAAATTCATTACAATAACAACCACATAACATTTACAACAAGCTCATAGCTCAAATAATTTCTAAAAGACACATGCAACATCATTGTTTTTCAAGAACATCATAAAACAACAAGAAAAGAGTTGCAACAAATCCACCAACCAAGAATCTAAGCTTAAGGCAAGACAGTTGTAGAAGAGCTCCCTTTTAGCCGAATTTCTCCTTCCAAAATCACCAACTCTAGCTATGTCTCTAAGTTAGAGAGTGGGTGTTCAAACTCTCCAACATGAAGAGTTCCCACTGAAAAGCCACTAGAAAGCTCATGGGGAGAAGGAAAGTCTTGGAATTGGTCTCTCTTCCCTAAACTCTTATACCTTACTAAAAATGGATCCAAAAAGGGGAACTCATAAAAGGTTAATAATGTCTTTGCACAAAGATGGAAGGGTGGTCTATCCAAAGTCAAGCCTCACAAGAGTTGATTTTCGTACAACTTGGGAAACCAACTTTTTGGAAGGGTCACATGGTCAACCAAAGGCTACCCTAGGGTTAAAATTGCCCTTAACTATTGGTATAACAAGTGGGCTACCTAAAAATGACCCCAACACACCCCTAGACACTTTCTAACCCTTCCAAAAGTCCACTTTAAGAGAAATTTCGAAATCCCAATGAGATGACCACACCCCCATCTCCCAAACCAAGGTATGCATATGGGGATTCACTAATGTACTAATCTAGGTAGGTGGACAACCATTCCCAAGTTGACATATCATTTCCTTAAGTACAAAACACAAGTGTCAAATGACACACATAATATTCACACATCACTAGGCCATGTCATATCCACTTAGGAAAAACTCACAAAGAAATAAGAAATACATTTAAGGACTACATTTCCAAAATCAACCAAATACATTTGCGAATTAAATCATGATACAACGAGGTCTTGTATTCCATTAGATGCAACCTTGGCTCAAACTATGTTCCTGTATTCCTTTGTTTGGTTCCCTGGATAAAATACCATGGTCTCATACCTGCACACTCAATTCAAATATCAGTAGTCCGAGGAGATAAATACACATCGTAAGGAAATAAGCAATATTCGGAACTTAAGGAAAACATCAACATACTAAGTTTATTACTTAAGATCACAAGAATATATTAATTTCATTTTAAGCATTTAACATAAGGTAAGATTCACATTGCATGATATCAAAATTTAATATCCATTTCTAATAATTCTCCTATCATCAATAACCCATAACATAATCATAATGTATTTCCGAATCAACTATCTCAAAAATAAATGTCCATAATAGAAAACATAATATAGTCCATAAGGTGCATCATAAAGTATCATGTGTCCCACCTCCAAAATGATCAATCCATGACATAAAGCATAAAATCCATAAGGTCTATAGTGCATAAAAATGTAAATTATCATATGCTAAATCTATCATAAGCAAAATAACTAAAAAACTACGATGGGGTTCGGGGTGAGGCCTCACACTATTTTGAGTCCACCGGCTGGTTTTGTGAAGATGTCTCCTGATTGGCCTTAGGTGTATGAACAAATATATCTTCTTTTTGTTTAATGCTTCCATCCTGCTTGACTTCTTCACTCTTATCTTTTTCTTCACCCTTTCTCAATGTATCCTCTATTTTGTTATATGCTTGTTTGTTCTATTCATTAGACACTTCTTACTGAGTGTCACTTGCATCTTTCATTTATGTATCTATATCCTTTTGAGTATTGGATGCATCTTTTTTTTCATCATTACCCATGTCCTTGGGTATATCATCAGCTTTCTAAGATGATTTGTCCTGACTTGATTCAATATCAATAGCATCAATTAATATATTCATGTTTGTTGATGTATTGACTGTTGGAGTGTCATTAGTTGAATCTTGTCCATCAGTATTGCCCCGTGCAATATTTATATCTTCATATTTTTGTACTTATACTGCAAGTTATTTTCCTATAGTGTCATTGACAATGTTGTCTAACAATTATTCATCATTTATATCATCAACTAAATTACCTTTTATTGTCAAGTCATCCTTGGTAACTTCTTCATCTTTACTCAAGTCAATGTGAATTGGACTTGGTGGATTTTGACTCTCTTCACTTTGAGTGTTGTCAAGAGTAGTGTCTGGCCATACTTCATCTATAATATCAGTATCCTTGGGGCCTTCTGGATCACTCTCTTCTTTATCCATTTCAATAGATGAGTCATCTTGTATATCTTTGATGGTGATTGGTTCTTCCTCCAGGCTAGCTTCCTTAGTGGGTTTTTTGAGTATCTTGCACCACTTCTTAATACTATTCTAATCAAGATCAATTAGCTTTCCCTTGGGAAATTCATATGCTCTCATTTTTGTGAGAACTCTTTTTCATACTTCTTCATCCTCTCAGCAATTTCTTCCTTTGTTGAATCAGGAGGCATAAGAGTAACAAGTACTCTTTCTCTTATCTCCTTTTCCTGATGTAGTGCAAATATCCCTCTAGTTAATAATCCCTTTGACAGTTCTTTGGGAACATCATATTCTGAGAATTCTAGTGGAACATAGTGATGTTTGCACATTTTAACAATTATTGCTTCTTCAATCTTATTTTGATCCTCTGTACTGAATTTTAACCATTTCCTTATGTTAGGATCATAAATATATTGGGATTCTGAGATGCTCTTGCATATTTTCTCAATTGTTGTTGGAACCAAAGGTTCATTTTCCTTTTGTATTTCTACATCAGCTTCATCCATAGCTGAGTCTTCTAGATCCTCTCTAGTTCTATTCATCTTCATCCTCTTGGTCTGTACTTTTGGAGGGGCTAGTTTTCTCTTATATATCCTCACATTTCTTTTCAGTAATGGTGAAGGAGTTGACTCTTTTATAGTCTGGCTTCTTATTCTTGAAGCGGCTATTGTTCTTGCTTTCTTGGGTGTAGGAGGAGGTGGAGAATCTGATTGTATACCTTCTGAGTTATTCTCTTCTTCTTCTTCACCAATAGGTGACTGTCCTTCGGTTAGTTCCTCCTTACCCTCTATTTCCTCTTCACCTTCTTTAGTTTCTACAAACTGCTTGGTTAAGTTCTTAACCATTTTCTCCTTTTTGTTTATAATCTTCTTGACAACAAGATCTATCTTGATCTTTTTTTTGACTTCCTCATAGGTGCAAAATCTTTGTTTCTTGTTGTCCATTGGTTCATTCAGTAGTGCCTTAATGCACTCATTAGCTTGTCCTATTTTGATTTCATATTCTAACTGTGAAAGCCATGACTTCCTAGGTACTAGTGCTTGGATATACATGAAATTAGTATTTACCATGAAGCATATATTCTCTTTGTGTTCCTCTATCAAATTTTTAAGAATCCTTGTTCTAGTTTGTAACATTTCCTTAATGGTTTTGAAATACTCATCCATTACATTATCAAAATTTGTTCCTAGTGATTCTATGAATTCACCTATCTGAATGGTTATAGGTCTGCTTGTGTCCCATAAAACTTTTCCTATTGAAGGAAAGTATTCTTCAAAGTAAAAGAATATGCACATTATGAGGGAACCAAACTTACAAGTGTTTGTTCTTGAAGATCTTATAGTGTACATGTTCTCCTCTAGTTGATGTAACAGGATCTCTGCAAGATCCATCTTCTTTCCTTGTTTGATGATTTTGTATGTTGTGCTCATAGAAGTGCTTGATAAGCTATTCATTCTTCTTTCCTGGAAAATTTTATATCCTATCACACATGCACCAAACTTGAGTTCTACATCAGTCATAGTGTTGACCTTGAGAGCTCTTTTGTCTGATTTAGCACCAATCAGTTTTTCCACTTCCTTCAAGGATGGGTGCTTGTGAGCTTGTGGTTTATTGGTCATAGGATAACTAGAAACTGCATGAATAACATCCTTTGTTATTGGTGTTGGCTTATTAAACCATAGAGTCTTGTTGTACATTCTGCTGAGAACAATCTTTATCCATTCTATTTTGAAAACTTTGGGAAAATGTAGTGCATTCATGAGTCCTTTCACTTCCAGATGCTTATGCTCATCTTTGAGGTTTCTAGCTTCATCACATAGTGCCCTGTAGGCATTATCTAGGTCTAGATTTCCTATTTTCAAGATCTTGCAGTGTATATAGGACCTTACGTCCTATACTAGCAAAACCTTAGGTGGGATTTTGGAGAATGCTCTAGAATTGTCAAGTTGTGATGTTATTTCTAGGTTTAGCTTGTATTTGGGTTCAACACAAGAGCCTCTGCTGACAATTTTGAATGTTTTCTTCTTATCTTCCTTAATCTTTTCAACTCTAGAAGTCGATGCCATCGCGTTGCAAAAATTTAGGGTTTTTCATAAATCAAATAGTGCGGTCAGTGAATGTGGTTACTTACTAAATCTCTGTGATTGCCTATGAATCCTCTGAGAAGTGTTGAGTCTTTTTTGAGGTCACTCTTCATTTTTCTTCTTAATTTCTCTACTCAAAAATCATGGGTGCAAAATGAGCTCACCCATCAGGCTTTTATAACTTTTGTGCCCTAAGTTGTCATTAATGCTCAAAAAATTATCGATATACAAAGACTGAGTTCATTGGTAGAGGCATTCATAACATCTTCGGTGTCTGTGTAAAGCATCTGGGTTGCTAGCAGCTTTGGTGACTTCACCGATGATGGTTGGTAAAGTGGTGAAGACATCTTTTGTTGACTCAAGGTTCACCAATGTCCGTCGGTTTACACTTAGCAACTTGGTGTTTTTGTAATGACCAATACATTTCAGTAAGTAGTGCTAACTTTTTTGTGTGTATTCATCGATGTAGATTTGTACCCAATAACTGATGGTGGATTTTCAGCAATATTTTACAGGTGACAATATGGTGCATCTTTAATAATGCTAATTTGTCTATATGATCAATATGTAATGGAACTGATGCATCTATATAACTTTTCACAATGTAGTTCCATACTTACTTGTGCATTTTAGTTGGATGTAGTGATCCCACTATATCCATTGGGATGAGTACTTGTATCTGTCAGTTAGTCTTTGCAATCTTTTATCACATGTCCAACCTTATGATAGTGTAAACATGCCATACCTAGATTGGTCCAACCTCTTGACCTTCTGGTCCACTTTCTCATATAGTTGGCAGCAATATGACCATACCTCCACATACTATGCAGTTTTCCCATGTGTTATAGTCCCAAACATATGAGTTACCTACTCTTGTTGGTTTGTAGCTATTATCAGTTTCCTTTGGTGTCCAGGCCTTGTTGTTCTGTTTCTAGCACTCCTCATGTGTATGCCCATTCATCTTGCAGGTAGGACAGTACTTGTCCATGTAGGTTTTCCTTTTTGGATTTGTCACATTAGATCTGCATTCATGTGCCTTGTATCCTTTCTTTTGACATTTATAACAATTACCAATGAAAGTAGATTGTGCTTGAGGAATACCTTTCATTTTGCTTCTGCAAATGTTTGAGGTGTGGCCAGGTTTTCCATAGTGATTGCATGACATCTTCTTGGATCTTGGGGTTGTGAAAGCATTTCTTTGATCTAGTTGATTAGAAGATTCACCATTCTCATTGTACCCTAATCCTGTGTAGTTTTTGACTCTTCTCTATCCATCAATAAAATCATCCATCCTTTTGTTGCTATCTTTAGCTTTCTTGATCAATTCATTGTGTTGATTCTATACTTTGATTTCATGCTTCAATTTTTCATTCTCTTCTCTTAGCTCACCAATAGACTGTATTCTTTCAATGAGTTCTATATTTAGTCTATTTGCCTCTTGACTCATAAGAATAATCTGATTGGTAATCTCATGGTGATGCTCAGTAAGTCTTTGAATCTCTAATTATTTTTCTTGTAGCTTCTCTATTATTTTCCTCCTATCATAAATGGCTAGTGTTCTTTCATTTTCATCTTTTCTTGCATCATTCATGACATCAATCATTTTCACCATTTAAGTCTCTTGACTGATTTGTAGCATTCTCAATTGCTCGGTCAGATGTTGATTGGCCTCATGTAGACTTGTGATATTTTCGTCTGATTGGTCTGATGCTTTACTTTATGTTGATTTTACTAAATCAAAGTAATCTTGTATTTTTAATTCTTTGTAGTCCTTCTCATTCAGCCTAGTTTCCATAATCTTTCTTTCATCAACAAGTTTTCTTAATTTGATTCTCACCTCTTTATACTGCTCATAGTTTATCTACATCTGTAGTTGCTCACTCTCAATAGTCTTATCCAGTCTGTTCTTTTCCATTTCTCTGATATTTTCTCTTAAGTCTTCAATCTTTTCAAGAAAGAGACTTAGCTCTGATACCAATTGTTGTAATTATATTGTGAATGTAGTACTGAGAGGGAGGGGTGAATCAATACCTCTAAAACTTTTCTTGGTTAGCCCATTAACCCTTAGTCATCTGTTTGTAAATTATCTTATCTAACTGTTCATATTTCTTTATGCATATGTAATCATAACATAAGTTCTTTAATGTGTAACCATACAAGAAACATTCATGATAATAGATAACACATGACACAAGATATAGTATCGTAGAAAACTCTTGTTAGGAAGTAAAAACTGCAGTTGGGATTGTTACCTACAAGACTTCACTATCTGCAAATAAGAAGGGGCTGGTAAAGGCTTACAATTGGTCACTTCTGATGACCTACCATGTTAGGAGTATTACAATGGAGACATGTTAATATCTACTTTGTTTGAAGCTTTAGCAACACCATTAAGTGTGCACTCTGTTGAGAGATTTGTAAAGAACTGTTAAGTCCACCTTCTACAAAAGGATTTTAGATGTGATGCACTTGTTAGAATGCAACTACATAAGTCTTTTATTTGATGATGTATGCAATCTCTAATTTCTGATAACATATCCAATAAATCTTCTTATGTATGAGTAATCATCTTTTCATGATTTAATAATACCTTTCTCTGCATGTTGGTAGCCTCTGTGTGTTCTTGATAACTAGATATAATATGTTTTGAACTTTGCATGAATTCTGCCTTCTACTCCTTAAATGCTCTTCATGGCTATCAACAACAATGAATCCATAATTCAAAATTGATTGAACATCTATTTATACTAGATTATAGCTCTATTATTTATTCACGCTTTGCAAGTTAACTCTAGATCCAAGGTTTACAACTTGACCTTGATGTTTAGTTAGATATGTTTTAGATCCGTTAAGATTCTTTAAAACATTTAGATTATGCTTGCTTGACCCTCAAGTAATGATTTAAAACAAATTAAAACTCTATAAATAGAATTACAATGCTTTATCTGACATGTAAAAGTCAGATCCACTTTTTGTAGGTTCTCTAACTAACTGTCAGTTCTGATGGTCGGGTTGCTCTGTCAGTTTGTAAGTTTTCTTTTCCGTCGATGTTCCTTTCTTGAATTGTTCATTAGGTATGCCTTTTCTGTTCCATCATTTTTGTTCTCAAAATTGTATCATCGGTGATGATCTTTGTGTTATGTCATTGACCCATTGGTGATGTCTTGTTTACTTCATAGGTACAACACTTGTAAGTGTTTGTTGGGAAATTCCATACTTAGCACTTTTTACCTCATCAGGTATCCTCTCTTCTATGTGTCAGTTAGCTACATACTTTGTTCGTCAAGTAGCTATACCAATGGTCTCTGTCAATTTTTTTCACTAAGTGTACAAATGGCAAAACTTAATGTCATCATTTACGTATGGTGGACCCAAATGACTTCAATTTCATTTCGAAAAGAGTATCATAAAAAACATCATTTCCTACAAAAACCTCATGGGATTATCAGTCCAAAATGATTTATGTATATGTAAACTACAATTACACTATAAATATTAACAATTTTAAATCACCTGGAAGCTTTGGTACTTTTAATGGAATCATATTTTTCTTGTTCAACAACAGTGACCCCCAAATGAACCAGTACTAGTAACACGAGCTAATCCAATAAATTGTTGAGCTTCATTAGTATTGGTATTTGTTCTTGTACCAGATGTAGGTGTATCAATTAGTGTACAAAATAGGTCCATGTGTATACAATTTACAGAAGAAAAATAATCAATGCATGATTAGCACATAACAAAATATAGAAAAATAAGGTTTTACCATTTGTCACTGGTACAAAGGAAGATGTCTGCAAGCTCCTTGTTGCGGACAATGCAGTTGGAAATATTAAATTATTGATCAAAGGAGGCATAGGCACTTCATCATGAGATGAAGAATACAATGTTAGGAAAGACATTTTCAAGGGATAAAAATTAAATGGCATACTAGAAGCATCCCAAACGCAAGTTGAGTCAATAATTCATACAAAGGTTAAATGAATGGTTGAAGGTTTAAGGATTATTTACATGAAGGTTGTGTGCTACAACCCTCACCATATTGACCATGTTTCATAGGTGTCAAAAATCTTGTAAGAAGAACACATCATATTTTAGATCATGATCCATAAGATAGTATAAAATATAAACATCTATTGAACTTTAATTATTGCTTAAGCTCAATTACTGCTTACAATCATACAATTGACTCTATGTATCAATTCATCTTTGAGTGCCTCTGTATCCTTAGTTTTGTTTGGTTCCATGAAAATGTTAAGAATTTCTTTACTATATTTATTTAGAATCTGAGTAGCCATGAAGATAGGCTTAGTGCTACATGCAATGTCATCTAAAAATTTTGCCTCAATTTCAGATCACAAATGATCTATTTTGATTTGTGCTTTTCCCTATCAATAAGTATCAAGTTGTGACATTAATATTAGTAAAATTCTATCAAAATAACTCCAAATCCATAAAAGAAAAGAACATAATAATATGACATTTGTTTCTATATAATTTGTAGAATTACACTAATTAAGGTTTACTTTTGATTAAGAAGGTGTGTGAGGAACATCTCTACCTGTGTCTTGTGGTGGATCCATGTCACCCTGTGACAAGGATTAGTAATTCTTAGCAATCGGCAGTGAAATGAAAATAATAAACTTACCAAAAAAATTTATTAATAAAACAGTAGATTGTGTATTTGAGGCAATTGGTTTAAATGTTATACTTACCCGTCCCATGATAGGGAATTTTTTTGTATCTACATTATTCATATTGTAATCTATTAGAATTTCTTCCATTGCACTTATTGATTTTATCACACATAAAAATACACAATTTCCCTCGCGTTCCTCAAATATACAATTTGGCCACTTATTAGTTGACACAGGTTGAGAACTAGTTATAAAGCCTACAATATTCCTTGTTGTTTTTGGCCTTCCATCAATGTACATAGTGAGCCTTTTAGTTTGATTATTTTCTTTGCATTGTATATAATTTGTTGACAATGCATACCTATGCATATTTTTTTTATATTGCACAATTCACATCCAATTATTGTAATTGTAACAAGGTCCTACATACTCCATCAATTCAACAACTTGATTATAACTTACCTTTATGCCAAAAATTGAAAATATGCCCAAACCATGTAATGAAGATGGAGCTATGTGATATATCCTTTCATTAACAAAAAAATGAGTGTTAACTAGAGATAGTTCCTTGGGTACCCATTCTCTCTGAAGATGTGTGTACCTTAAGGGAACCTTCTTGTCGCCTTTGGTCTCATTATCATAAGAACATTAGCCCTCCTCAGCAAGGAAAAATTGCATTTGTTTATTGAATTTTCTTCTAATCTTTTGACCTCTAGTTGATCTCCCTATTTTAGACCTACTAGGTGTCTCGCTTTTGTCTTCTATTCCCACATTTTCCTCACTTGAGGAAGACAAATTAGACAAATACCTATTTGGTGATACCTGCAATCCATCAAATGAGAGACATAGTAGGATCTGTATATTTTTTTGACTAGAGAGAAGGAAACAAAATAATAAATTATACATGTCGATCCATGTCAAAGGCGTTAAATTTCCTTCATATGTAAATCATTTATCTTAAGTTAGCCAAAAATTACATGATATGTAAGCTACAATTTACATAGAAGAAAAAATTTCCATGATGCAAAATATATTCCATGACATTAGAGTTCAACACATAATAAATTAATTATAAAAACATACAAGTCAAACAAATTTCTATAAATAAATCAATACCTCATACGTGACATTGATCATACCTTGACATGCATTTCATTGATCATGTTATTGATCATCCTCTTCATCCATGTCATCATCATGACTATCATCACCATCATCATCATCATCACCATAATCTTAATTGTCACCTTGATCATCATCATCATCATCATCATCATCATCATCATCATGACCAACACCACCACCATCTTCATAACCATAATCATCATCTTCCTAACCATTATCATGACCATCATCATCATGACCATCATTGCCTTGGTCAACACGATCATCATCATCATCATCATCATCATCATCATCATCATCATCATCATCACCATCATCGTCAGCATCACCGAAATGACCATCATTGCCTTGGTCAACACGATCTTCATCACCATCATCATCATCATCATCATCATCATCATCATCATCACCATCATCATCAGCATCACCGAAATGATCATCATTTTTTTCTTCTTCTTCTTCTTCTTCTTCTTCATTGTGTAAAATTTGTTCATGATCATCATTTAATTTGTCTTTTGATTCTTCAGTATCTTCTTCTTCCATCACATTATACTTTACTAGCCTTCCTCTTGGATCATGTCTAACAACAAATGACCAACCCGGTTTATGTGGAATGCCAAAGTAAAACACTAGCTCACATTGGCTTGGAAGACCATAGGGCTCATCTCCAACTGGCTTAAATGACCTTGTATTAATCATTGTAAACCCACTATCATGTTCAATAACAGTCCTATCAGGATCATTTTGATTTAGTTGTAGTCTGTACCATTTGAAAACCAATAAAACTAATTTGAATGAATTAAAGTCGCACTCAAGTATATCATCCAAAATTCCATGGTATAAATTTTTAGATTATTGAGGATGTATGTCATTTCTAGATGAAATATTAGTGACCTCAAAGACTGCACTTCCGAGAATCGTAAGTTTTCTTTTTGTCATCTAACTTTTTTATGCAAAATTTAAGGCCATGGTAGTAGATAGCTTTGTGGTGCTTGATCTACAATTATTCAAACATGACAAGAATATTTGGATCAATTCGTGAGTTGATATTAAACTTATGGGTCATGATTAGTAAACTTATACGTACCTTTCTACCTCTTAAACCATATGCTAGATCAAGTAACATTAGCATAACATTGGGATCTCCATTATGATGAGCTTCTTTAACCAATGATGCAACACCATCCCATGTTAATGAGCGACCATTCTCTTGAGATTTTTGAATCCATACCTTCATCCAATCAAGATTGTTTGCAATATACAAATGTAGTACATCCCACTCACGACCAACTGTAAAGAAAACAAATAGACTGCTTAGAAAATACTTATATTGAAGATTTATAAGAATTAATAAATGACAATAACATCATATAATTACCTTTCACTTTTTTCAATCTACCTTTTTCCATCAAGTACTCCCCTTCAAATTTGTTAATAGAGTTGGGATGCCAAATGCGATCTACATGGATATTTGCTGCAAACTTGGAAAGATATTCACTAATGTACACCATGGTCTAGTATACCATATATCCCTCCAACATAGAACCCTTAGGATGTGCTCTTTATCAAACCAAGCCCTTCATAAATTTAAAGTGCCTCTCAACCATCCACATTGACCTAGTTTGTATAAGTCCACACAATTCAATCTCCTCAACTCGATGTATGAGGTAATGTTCTTCAGCATTGGAAAAAGTTGGAGGTAGAAACTTTTTCATTTCACACATAAGTTGGGGAATTTTTCTCTTCCAATATTTTATATCTTTTTATAAATTTATTTAGATGATAACCACCTAAAAGAGATTCAACTCACAAGAACATATAAACAATATTTTAAAGAAAAATATACACTAAATTACATTAAAAGTAAAGCAAGTCTTAAATATAATATATGCATAACAAGTCTAAGAAATAAAAATTCTAACCTCATGTATTTTTGAAGATCGTATATAACTTGTTTAACATTGTTGTCAAATTGGTGTGGGAGGGATAGAGGTAGGACATACTATAATAATTAAAAATGATCTTTTCAATATATTGTAAAATAATACAGTAAAAAGTACATGCAATTTTACAAATATATTGTAAATAGATAACATGACTTACCTTGACAAACATATCCCATGTTTGAATAGTCTCAAGGGATAACTGTGCGGGGGGGGTGAATCAGTTATCAGCTAGTTTAATTCTTTTCTTCAATTAATTACAGAATAACATTAAGCATTTACACATTCAGATAACACGAGATAAAACACAACAATTTTGGTTACAGGGAAACCAAATAGGTAAACACCTCGATGGGAATTAGCACCCACAAAGAACCATACTTGAATATAGTTATCCCTATTAGAAGATCTTGCAACCTTGTTAGGATTTTTTATTTACAACACAATAAGTACAGTGACCTGGTTAAGGGTCTAACCCGTTAAGAGTCTTTTACAAATAACCCTGTTAGGGGTGAGGACTCACTGTCCAAAAGCTCACTGCTTAAATAGTGTAGGCTAAAAACCTTCAGTAGAATATATATACACTATATTTGATAAATTCACTATTTGAGTAGACCTTCTATCTTGATCAATTCCAATGAATTGTAATCTTCTTCTGCTTCTTCACATAGATCTTCAACTTTTACTGTCTAACTTTCTACTCTGCTTTGTCTTATCTTTTTCACTTCATTTTTCCACACTTAGAGATCACATTTGAACTGCTATATGTATCTTCACCAAGGATAAGGTCATGACGGCTTTTGGAAACACTTCATCAACTTCCTTGTTGGCTTAACTAAGAAAGAAATCAAAATTAGAACCGCACAACTCAAGATGAGTGGATGCATCGCTTCACATAGTCGGCTCTACCAAATTAACTCAAACATAACACTTCTATTAAAACACATTTGGCACCTTTGGATAATCATCATTAACTCATAACTAAACATGAATACAAACAAACATATGCCGAAGATAGGTGCAACTCAAGAAATACTGTAAATACGCCAGCTTTTAGCAGATAATCTTCAGAAACTGTAACTACTAAAATAGATTAACATAACTCAACTAAAACTACATATCTGACTCTGTGTGAATGTACATGGTGTAGTAACTATGTCTAAAACATAAAAACAAACACGTAAGGCTTCCACCTATCCATACTAAAAATGGAATACAATACACTGTTGTATACTATAAGTTGTCATGAATGACAAATATACAGTCAACTATTTTCATAGAAGAAAATCTCCAACAATCTCCCCCTTTGACATTGATGGAAACATATGATATGAAAAACACCATCAACTCAAATTGTCTTCCTTCTTTTTACAATATTCTCAATATCCTCATCAAAGGTTCCTCTCCACTAATGATGCTCCTCTAACTGTGTTTTTATTTTCATTGTTATATACTCCCCCAGAGTATATGCTCCCCCTTACTAATACTCCCTCTTTGACATCAATGGAAAAGGGTGAAATACTCAAATAAGCACAGGTACTACTCTAGAAGTAGACTAGTTAACCATTCATTAGTCACCAAGGACTGATGTTCTTTTTTGCAAATTCTAATCAAACTTAGGAAAGGGAATTACTCCCAGCTTCTCCCTGAGATACTCAAAAGTATCTTTTGATAGAGGCTTTGTAAAAATATCTACTAACTATTATTTAGTGCTCAGATAATCCAATTTTACTTCTCTGTCTGCAACTTTTTCTCTTAGAAAATGATATTTGATCTCAATGTGTTTTTTCTTTGCATGCATCATAGGGTTCTTTGACATATTGATAGTACTAGTGTTATTATAGTGAATAACAATAGGATAATCAATCTAAATACCAAATTATTTAATCATGTGTTTGATCCAAATCATTGTTGAACAATTCAATGCTGCTGCAACATACTGAGCTTCTGTTGTCAACTGAGAGATACAATTCTTCTTCTTGCTTGTCCAAGTAACCAACCTGTCTCCAAGAAATACTGCTCCTCCTGAGGTGCTCTTCCTTTCATCAACACAACCTGCCCAATTTGTATCTGTATACACATGAAGTTATATATTCTCTAAGTTAGGCTACCATAAACCATAGTCTATATTCCCTTTTAAGTATCTGAATATTCTTTTTATTTCCATTAAGTGCTTTTGTTTAGGTTCAGCTGTAAATCTTCCAACAATGTTAATTGCATTAGAAATATCTGGTCTAGATTGAGTAAGATATATAATTTTTCCAATCATAGACTTGTATAGTGTCTTGTCAACTACTGCGGAATTATCATCTTTAGAAAGCTTGCTTCTTGTTATCATGGGGGTGCTTACTGGTTTGCAATATTTCATTTTGAAATTCTTCAATATCTCCTTCACATACTTAGACTAATTTATGAATATGCCTTTATCTATTTGTTTTACATTCAATCCCAAAAAATATTTGATAGGTCCAATCATGCTCATTTCAAACTCACTTTGCATCTCTTTGGTGAATTCTGTGCTAAGCTTGTCATTACCTCCAAAAATGATGTCGCCTACAAATATAACAGCAAGTAGTAATCCTTCATCTATCTCTCTAATGAATAAGTTATAGTCTTCTGCTCCTTTTCTCAATCCTATCTTTGTTAAGTAATTGTCCAACACTTAGTAGGTTATGATGTAAACCATCAACATATAGAACAACATTTGTCTTTCTCTTTCCACCTAAGGTGATAGATCCTCTACCTATGATAGGTTTGGGAGTGTTATCTCCAAATCTAACCATTCAACCTTTGTACTTAATCAAATTAACAAATCTATCTTTGTCTCCTGTCATGTGGTGTGAACATTTGTTGTCTATGATCCAGTCAGTTCTGATGTCTACTTTGGAAACTAATGCTAACTCTTGTGCTTTCTTTTCATCTTCAATGTCCATTTCTTCAAGCATTTTATCAATGTCTTTAATGGCAATGAATCCACTTTCTTATTCTCCTGAGTCATCATCAGTTACACCATCTTCATCATGATAGCATTCCTTAGTATATTTGGGTTTGTAATCTGATCTAAACTTCTTGACTCTTGTAGGACACTTGGATGCGAAATGCCAACTTTGTTGCATGAAAAACATTTGAATGGTAGTTGTCCTTCATATTTTCCTTTACCTTTCCTTTCTTTCTTGGAAATCATAGCAATGATTTCTTCTAGTTTTGTATCCACTTCTTCTTTCTCATTATTACTAGAGCTGCTCAAGAATTTCTTACCATGGACTAAGGCTTTAAAGGCTATTTCACTCTTAGGTTCAGTCTTCAATCTTGATATCTCAAATGCAGAGATTTTTCTAATCAAGGTCTCTCTCTTGAATTATTTTTAGGATTGTATGGTTTCATCCAAGATTTTTATCTTTCTTTCATAATCTATAGTCAATGTGGTCATCATTTTGTCCATTATGTCTTCTTCCAAAATTTCTCCACCATTGTTCCTGATTCCTGATACTGCTTCATTAATCCTCTGATTGTAAGCTTTGATGTTTTCTTTAGGTAGAATTTCTAAGTTATTGTATCTTTTTTTCCATGTCTTTCTAAGCGCATTCTTACCTTGGATGTCTCCTTCAAACATATCTTCCAAGTATTTTGATATTCAATAAGCTTTATCTACCTTTTTTTATCTCAGACAATTCACTGTCAGATAGGGTGTTGATTAGGGCTTCTTTGGAAATAGCATTCTGAGTGAATAATTCCTTTTGTTTAATAGTAGAGTCTTCTTCTACTAGATCTTTCAAAGTAGGAACATCAATTTATTGTGTAGCAACCTTGTAGATCTCAAAACCAATACATAGTAGATGTGTTATCATTTTTTTCTTCTAGTCAAGATAATTCTCTCCATAAAACTTAGGACTCTCTTTCCTGAAGTATGCCATCTGATCTACCATAAGATGTTAGGCTTTCTCGCCAAGGAACTTGGCTCTAATACCAATTGTTTGAATAGTCCCAAGTGATAACTGAGAGGGGGGTGAATTAGTTATTAGCTAGTTTAATTCTTTTCTTCAATTAATTATAGAATAACATTAAGCATTTACACATTCAGATAACACAAGATAGAACACAACAATTTTGGTTACACGGAAACCAAATAGGTAAAAATCCTGGTGGGAATTAGCACCCATAAAGAACTGTACTTTAGTATAGTTATCCCTATTAGAAGATCTTGTGACCCTATTAGGATTTTTTCTTTACAATGCAATAAGTACAGTGACTTGGTTAAGGGTCTGACCATGTTAAGAGTCTTTTACAAATAACCCTATTAGGGGTGAGGACTCACTGTCCAAAAGCTCACTGCTTAAATGGTGAAGGATGCAACCTTTAGTAGAATAGATATAAACTATATCTGATAAATGAACTATGTGAGTAGACCTTCTATCTTGATCAGTTCCAATGAATTGTAATCTTCTTTTTCTTCTTCACATAGATCTTCAACTTTTACCATCTAACTTTCTGGTCTGCTCTATCTTATCTTTTTCACTTCATTTTTCCACACTTAGCAATCACATTTGAACTACGATATGTATCTTCACCAAGGATAAGGTCATGATAAATTTTGGAAACATTTCATCAACTTCCTTTTCAGTTTAACTAAGCACGCAATCAAAATTAGAACCACGCAACTCAATATGAGTGGATGCATTGCTTCACATAGTTGGCTCTACCAAATTAACTCAAACATAACACTTATGTTAAAACACATTTGGCTCCTTTGGATAATCATCATTAACTAATAACTAAACATGAATACAAACACACATATCCCAAAGATAGGCGCAACTCAAGAAACACTGTAAATACGTCAGATTTTAATAGATAAACTACAGAAACTGTAACTGCCAAAATAGATTAACATAACTCAACTGAAATTGCATATCTAACTCTGCGTGAATGTACATGGTGTAGTAACTATGTCTTAAACATAAAAACAACCACACAAGGATTCCACCTATCCATACTAAAAATGGAATACATTACACTACTGTATATGATATGTTATCATCAATGACAAACATGCAGTCAACTATTTGCACAGAAGAAAATCTCCAACATTCCAATCATGTGTTTTCAACCCTGGCCCAAAATCACCTTTCTTTGATACAAGACTTCTTATATTTGTAGAAAATCCTGTTGGAAATTTTGTTTTCTTTATGACTTCTTTTAATGCATCACTTTGTTGCTTAGTTAATAACCAAGGAAGGGTACTCGTATTTATGCGGTCTCCATTTCTATTTGATTCAATCAAATTTTTTAGTGCATGATTGGATTCATGAATGTCATTACAATTTTGGCAATTTTTTCTTTGTCATGTCTTCCATCTGACATTTTCCATAGTGTCTCTATTACATTCTTTCCAATATGCAAAACATCAAACAAATGCACGATTGGGAGATCCTTGTAGTACGAAAACCTACTAAATTGACTAGGATAAATTTTTATTCCTCTAGGAAGTTGGTCATTGATGCCTTGATGACCTGCGTGAGCATCAATTACATCATTACTAAATTAAATAAAATATCAAAATATAAATTTAAAACAAAAATCATCAAATAGAATGCCATTACCTCGGCGATTTAGTCTATTGTATTCCAAATTCCATAGATGAGGTGTCATTCTTCATGGTCTTGATGTTGTCTCTTCTTTCTCATTAAAAATACATATTTTGATAATTTGATACTTAAGATTATTGTGGAGAAACTTCCTAAACTCATCAAACACCTGCTTTCCTAAACTTCTTGAATGACGAGATTTCATCTTTGGACCACAAACTAGACATGCAAATTTACCCATTGTCTGAAGAAATAAAATATATTGTACAATTGGATCATGTACAATTATCATGCGCAACTTAAAAATACAACAATAATGTGTAGGCACTATAACATACCAAAAATATGTGACCTTAACAATATATAACATACCGCAAAAATGAGTTAGCCCAGGGGCATCATGTATTTTCCATACAAGCATTGCCTAGAATTGAAATTTCCTTTGTCCTATTAGTCTAGAGATTGTATACATAGTGACCCTATTCCATAACTTCAACAACTCATCAATAAGGGCCTCAATATACATGTTCATATATTTAACTTGGTACTTACCTAGTTGAATGAACAAAAATATTACATAATTATTATGACAATTTTAATGCAGTGTTAATAAATTAATGTAGATAACTATTAAATGAAAAAATACCTGGTACAATCATTGACAACATTATGTGCTCCCTCTTTATGGACATCCAAGGAGGAATGTTATTGTTAATAACAAAAATAGGCCACACTGAGTAAACAGATCTCATATCTCCGAATGGATTGACATCATCCACAGCCAATGAAAGCTTGAGATTATGAGGTTCTTGTTTAAAGTGTGTCCATATTGTTACTATGTCTTTAAATGCAGAACCATCTACAAGCATTCACATAATGGCATCTTGACTTCTATTGCATGCATGGTAATCTATAAATTATGCCAAGCTAGTGCACCTGAATAATCATTGAAGACGTAGAATAATGGGAATGTATTGAAGAACCTTGTGAGACACCTTTTTTTTTATTTGATCTTATCGATATCTACTAATATGACAATCAAGGTATTCTATTGAAAATTCATGTTGTTTATGATATAAAATGTGATCATTGGGACATGCATGTATTGTTTGATACTTCATTCCTTTTTGATTCATAATGGTAGATAATGCTCGATACAAACAAGGAAAATTTTTTGATGGTGGTAATTAAAACTCACCTATCAACATACAAAAAAAATATGAATTGTTAATATAATAAATAGTAATGGTATGCTTACATTGAAGATGACAAAAATGGCGTACCTTATCATACGTGACATTACTACATTGGATAAACCATTCATAACCTTCAAGTTCACCAACAAAACTATAGCGAAGAGAAGATTTATTTGGGAGCCTTGGTATCAGGGCTTGTATGCCTTCTTAAGTATAGGTATATCAAGACCATCTTCATCATCATTATCAGATGCGCTAGTACCATCATCATGATCATCTTGATTAGCTATGAAAATACTATCTTCTTCAATCATGTCCTCTGGCACATTATCAGCTACGCCAATACCATCATCTTCAATTTTGTTCTCTGCCACAGGATCATCTTCTTCGATGGGAGTGTTATCCTCAGATTGGATATTCACACCTCCATGTTCCTCTAGTTGTAAATTCACATTCACCAATCGATGAAAATCATACCCCCCTTCAACATGACCATGTTGCCTACAATGACTATGGGCTGTTGTGATTAGAATTCTTTGATTCTTTAAGCCCTTACACTTTTTGCAAGGACAATTACATTTATCAACTTCTCTTTGGAACTAAGACCACAATCTAGCAATTTTCTCATTATTTTGTTCTTGGTTCATATTTCCAGGTGTGGACTTTCTTCACAGGCAATTATTTTGGCTATAAATATACAAAATGTAAACATACAAGCATTAGTAATATCTTGTATATAATAAAAAATAATAAAATATTACAAGATTTACAAATACACACAAAAATCATGCTCACTAGATTAGGCCAACCAATTTGCATATTCCTTCCCAAATCATCTTTCCTAATATTTTTCCTCCACCATAATTTGGACTTAGTATTTTAATGTGATTAAGGTTTTTAAGTTCATAATTGGTTAGAATGCAAAGTTGCAAAAACAATAATGTAAACATTAATAATCAGCCACCATTGATGAAATTTCATTAGTAATCAGCCACCCTTCATAACAAAGGATAATTATGATGTTCACCAAAATAATCATTTATGATTATTTTGGTGAGCTTAATCATAAATGGTTATCATTAACAACTTGACCAGCCAAATTACATTAACAACTTGAAGAACATGCTCACATATCAAGTTAGTGATATCTTCAAAGGTGTTCTTAAGCATCAAATTTATAAATTTAGATATGAACAGGCTAGTGTGAAAAATGGTATATGCAATTCTATTTATGGGGCACAACCATACTTATGGCATAGCTATGTACTAAAAGACATTTTATGGGATGCATATGGAAAGGATTAGAGAAATGTCAAGTGGTGGTTGGTAGATGTGAATTGGAAACAAATAAGTGAGTGTGACAAAGGAGACATGTTAATTGTTAAGACCATGTACATTTATGAGATCCACACAAAGTGATATAAAGGAGGGGTTAAATTAACATGGTAAGATATTTTATCCTTACATAAATTCTAAAGCATGAAGATCATAAAATGATTGCTAGGAATATGTGAAATTAAAAGCTAGACTAAGTACTTTTACTAATGTTATTAGTTAATCCTAAGAGAAGGTAAGTGGTACTCCTTTCCACATAAGAATTTGTAATGACCTAGAATTAACATAATTATGTCATTTCCCATTTATTCATTCTGTCTTCCTTGACAGGAATGTCTTAATGCAAAAACATATCAACAAGTGACATGTTGTTGTACTTGGTTTTGCATTATTGCCCAATTCATATCCATATCTGCACTACTCTTTAACACATTTATCTTCTCCTCATTTTGATTTTACAACATTTATAATTACTTTTGCACATTCAAAATTAAACTCAAGATTGTTGATGTATTTTCCATGGTTCATTTATATATTCCTTTTTAGATAGGAGTGAAATTCAAATTCAAATTATAAAATTCAAATTTCAACTTCCCTACTCATTTAAACAAGTTTTTTATAGTTGGCTAGTACAAATTTTGTGCAACATCTTTGCAAATTTAATGTGCACCTTGATTTTATTTTTAAAAAACACTCCAATTATAAAAGACAATAAATAAACCAAATTTGTACCATCACTACATAGGCTATTTACATGTTTGTGAATGCTAGTCTTTGCAGGTATCACTCATACCATTAATCTAATCCACGAAGAGGTTTGACTTTGGAGAACATGCTTGCTTATCAAGTCAATAATCTCATCAAAGATATTATTATACTTAACCTTAATAAATTTAGATATCATAAAGATAAGCAAATTTTTAGAAATACTTATTAAATCATTCTCACATATTACAAATCACATTTTATATGACATATTAGATTCATAGTAAATTTA
>MU226169.1:6590462-6602011 GCA_018584345.1 Thuja plicata
GTGTCATCCCCACCCCAGTTTTACCTATTTGGGTTTCTGGGTTACCAAATTATTGTGTAATGTGTTACTTATTTCATGGTGTGGATGCTATCTAAGATTACATTAGATTCATTTATGTATGAATGTGAATCAGTTTGTTTTAAGTGTTTATATTTGAAGATCTGATTCACCCCCCTCTTAGTATCTTGCTTTCCCATTATTGTATTTCCAACAACTGGTATCAAAGATAAGTTCTCTAAAAGGTTATAATTATCTTGAGAATATAGATCTTGAAATGGAGATCTACAAGATGGGTAAAGTCACTGAGAATCAAAAGATTGATGTTCAGCTAGCACTACAACAACTTGAGTCTGCAAGACAAGAATTAAAGAAGTCCTTGGCTGCAAGGAAAGATCTGGCCAAGTAGATGAATGACACTCATTATCAGGAAGAGGACACTACAAATATATTTTAGAATGGAGATTCTACTGAGAGTGATGTAGCAATAGAAGTTCTACTAGAAAAGAACAGTGCACTATGTGAAGAAGTCAAAATTTTGAACAAAGAACAAGAAGCCCAATCAATAAGAATGTGTGAATTTGTTGAACAGAAAAAGAAAGCCAAAGATGACAAGAGAATGATGACTACCAGACTTGATGAAATACCACATGATGTTCAAACCATGATAGTTAATCAAGTGGACATGGAAAATCAACTACTACTTGTGAATCAGGAGACCAGCAGGAAAGACTTGGAGATTGTTAATCTTAGATCTGAGAACAATCAATTGAAAGATGAATTGAGATCTGAGAAAGAACTTAATAATAGAGTAAATGATCCAAGTGCAGCTATGAGCTACTTTGAACAACTGGTGGAAGCATCAAGAATACCTAAAGATTCTTCTAGATTAGGTCACACTGAACAACATACAACCATTGAAGATGGAGAATCATCTAAGACAAGTGAAAGAAAGAATGCAAAGCCGAGAAACAAGAAACCTATTTGTCACCACTGTGGAAAACTAGGTCATACTACAAACATATGCCAAAGCAAGAATGGTAAGTCCAATCCTAAAACCAACTTTAATGGTTATTTCTTTAACTATAATAAGTTTGGGCACCAAGCACATGAATGTAAGGAAAACGCAAGAAAAGCACCTAGACTCAATGGTAATTTCTATAATTGTCACAAATTTGGTCATAGAGCACAAGATTATAGATCTAAAGGTAAAAAGCAATGGACATCAAAGGTACAAGAGAAATCACCAAGAAAAGGAAATACTCACAATTGGGATTACAATACATGGCATAGATGTCATTACTGTGGTGAGTATGGACATGTTCCAGAAAATTGCATAAGGACACATTTCAGAGGAAAGTCTAAAATTTGGATGAATGGAAGCTTAGTTTGTCATAGTTGTCTGAAAATTGGTCATACAAGGAAAGATTACAAGACTAGAGTACCAGCTCCTACTGTTGAACAAATTAGGGAATAGGTGAAAAAGACAAGGGTTAAGAAGTCTGAACCATGCAGTAGTGAAGCTAATGAAATCGAGGTCACCCAATCCATTGGATTAGGTGATCACATCATCTCCAACTAAGAGATAGAGGTATGTAAGGAACTAGATTTAAAAAATTTATCTTACATTAGTTCCTAACATGAAATGTACAAAAAGTCCATATTTGCATATGCTAAGATGCCCCAGGACATATTGTTTGAAGACAAATGTTGAGACAAGAAAATTGCACTATAGTTGTTGAGCATCTATCATGGACACTAAAGTTGAGTTCTTTAGTGAGTGTCGAGTTTCGTTGGCCAAGTAAAATTCTGTGAAGGCCGAGTGTAGTGAGCCGAGTGGGATGCAAGTTGTGTTAAGGCCAAGGATAGATGGCTTGCACTAACTCAATGGCTAGAACATTAAATTCTCACCTACCCTTACCCTTTCGTAGCTTATAAAGGATGAATAGTTGACAACTCATTTTTACCTTGTGATTTTACTATTTACGGAGTGATTGAAGCTATTTACAGAATTGATCTTAACGGAGCTAGGAACGAAGATTTAATCAGTGTGTCAACAAAAATCCTGAAGTGAACAATGAACAAAGAACAGTGCAAAGCATCACTTATCGAGGTATTCTATTTTCCATCTCTCAAACCCTAAATTTTAGAATTATGGCTACAAGTTCTTCCACACCAGCCAAGAACATGGAGGCAGAACAAGAACAAATTCAGTTGATTTGGAGTGATGAATGTGAACCTCTCAACTTTTGAGACGTTCCTAAAAGTGTGATACATAGTGATTTGATGGGAGCTCTCTCATCCATTCCTCCCAAGGTACTTATGATTCATAATGTTCGATCATGCTATATGGTTAAAATTGGAGAAGTAGGAGATAATGAATTGAGGAAATCCTACAGTAAACTATGTGATAATGGAATTCTAAAGGAAGAATTCAAACATTTAGTCAAAAAAGGGTTAACTCATGCCCTAGATTTTCCACAAGGATTCAAAGATGAATGGATAAAAGTTATCCTTAGCCGAGTTCATGACATGAGCATGTGGCTAGACAATGGACTATTCAAGATCACCAAGAGTATGATTCATCAAGTGACTGGATATCTTGTAGTAAATGGAAAGTGAACCATGAGGGATAACAGCAAAGAGGAAATTACATTGAACACTGGAGTAGTATGGAATAATAGAGGCATGACTATCTCTATGATAACTGATCTAGAACTTGATTTTGGAGTAAGGGTAATTGCACACAAGTTTTATCAGTCTAGCAAATTGGATAGTGTTCCATGTACAGCAGTTGATCAGGCATGGAAAATTGTGAAGAAGAATCACACATATGATCTTGCCGAGCTACAACAGACATAGTTAGCCAAGAATATTGCATTAATTAGAAAGGCTAAGAGCTCATCATGTAATTTTGGTTCTTTACTAGTTTGTATATTCTTCTACATTCAGGATACATTTCCTACTCTAGGAAATATTATTTAGAAAAAGGATAGGCCCATTACAGTTCAGATCAGTGAATGTATAAAGAAACTAGGGATAAATTTCAATAGCATTATGGGTAGCTATTTTGTAGAATTCAAGAAGAGGATGAGATTAAGGACTAGGATTCCTAAGTTAATAGTGGAGAAACACTATGAGGAAATATGTTTTCTAGTTGACATAGATAACACTTATATCAAGGCAGTAACTCCTAGAATAACATGTTTGGAGCCATTTTCATATGACATTAATGTTGATGAAGCATTAGACACCATCATTGCACTCCTAGCTGAGGCAATTGATACCACAGTAGAGAGATTTGGGAACTTTGATGAAGCTAAGGCTAAGATCTCTATAATTTTGAATGAAGGAACTATGGAGAGGAAAGAAAGAAGATAGTGAAAAATCTGAAGAAAATGGTTGGCTTGGGTAGTGATGAAGAACCTAAGGATGCACCTCTTGGTCTATCCACTAGACAAGGTGAGGATATTTCTACTGAGGAGGAAGTCAGTGCATCAAAAGAAGTTACATAGAAGGCTAAGGGCAAAAAGCCATCAATTGTTATTATAACCAAGCCAAGCCGAGCCAAACCTAAGGTTACACCTCTTGTAACTAATCATCCAAGGACAAGAGCATCTACTATCACTTCCCTAGTAGAAGTGCAAACAAAAGTGTATGGTAAGGGAAAAGCTACAGAAAGTACTTTTGGTAAGGAAGCAAAGGTTGCTCCTAAGGTTGTGCCAAGTGAGCCAGCAAAGAGACCAAGAAGGAAATTAAATTTGAGACCAGATAGTGATGAGGAGTTGACAAAGACTTATGAACCTTCCAACATACCTACATCTCAATTCAAGAAACCAGCAAGCATTGATGAGGTTTGTGATACTTTGAGGAATTCAATAGGGTTAGCAACATTCAAGTTCATCAAATATGACAATTTGAAAACAACAGATAGGCACAAAGTTCAGGAAGCACTCTTGGACATGATGAGCACCTTCAAATTGACTCCTATAGAGATAGGAAATCATGTGCCTGATGAACTATAGAAATTTCTATCAAGCGAATGAGAATTTGCACTTGCTACTAAGAGACAGATCTGAGAAGGAACCCTAGCCAAGATAATACATAACTTAACCTCAAAACAAAGAGTTAAATTTATTGAGGAGTACAACAATAGGTTTGTGCCAAAACTTAGAGGATATGTTGTTCTAAAAAATGACATAGAAGGTTTAGTACAGCAGAGTACAAGGATCTGGAAAGAGATTTTTGGACTGATCATTCCAAAAGACAAGAAATCTGGTGAAGGGACATCCGAGCCAAAGGAACAAGCAGCTGAAGAAAAGCCTACCCCTGAACCACAGATAGTCAAAGATCAAATTGCCACTGAACATGACAAGACTAAGGATGCACTAGATGCAACAAACATTGATGATCTAACTGCAGATAGTCCTATGGATTATATAGTTGATGATCCAAGCAATTTGAATGTCGAGGAACAACAGATGCTAAGTGGTAAAGATACTAACTCACCTATTAAGAAAACTGATACAGAAAAAGGGAAGACAACGGCATCTAAGGAAATAATTGAAGTTGTTAGTGATCAGAAAGGTGAAGAGCAACAGCAAGCAAAGGAAAAAGAGGTAACTTCACTAGATCCACCTATTTTAGAAGTTGTGAAGACAGTTTTAGATAGTGGAGTAGTAACAATATATGTTGTTGATAAGCCTAAAGAAGAATAGGCTGCACAAGTGTTGGTTGAGTTACCACACTCTCCATCACCCACTCCCACAGGTCCTAAAACTGGTGGTATGCTGAATGCACAGACTGTATTGACAGAATTGAAGGAGGCATTGGATACAGAAACTGTCAAAGGGAAAGACATTATGCTGTCGAGCATAAATTCTCCAAAAATTAAGAAGAAGAAGATCTTGAAGAAGTCACAGATTCTAGATGTAACATTAGATGAAGTCATTGTGATTCCACAATGGGATCCCAATGAGTTATCTTTTGAACAAATTGGGACTCTTCAAGAGTTGCTTAAAAGGAAGAGATGAAGATAGAACAAAAGCAAAAGAAGGTGTTGCATGACATCAAAGACATATTTACAAAAGCTTTTGACTTAGAGGATGAAATGCCTCAAGCTCCAATCATAGATCAACTAGTCACCATTGTATAGAAAGTAATAGATGAGGACATAGACAGCAATGAGAAGCTTCTACAATGGTCCCAAAGAAGATTTGAGAGCAAAGTTCTTGAGAAGATCTCAAAAGAGATAGCAACAAAATAGGTTGAACTTTCTGTTCTTGTAGAAACCTTAGAGAAAGTTACAACCAATGTTTATTCTTTGTATAGGAAATTATGTGATGTTGAAGTTTTCACAAAGGATAATTTACAACTTGTTGAGAAGCTATAGTTAGATTTGAGATCAACTGGTAATACTTTAGGTAAAGATACTACCTCCAGTTCTTTACATTTTAATAAATTGATAAATGCACAAAGGAGAATAGCCGAGCTTATGGTTGAAGATGGTCACATAAAGGCCAAGTTGATAACTATGCAAACAAGCTTGTTGCCTCATTTGGAGGTAATATAGAAGGAACTCTCACAAGAAAAGGAGTTATCACAGAGCAGTGCAAATCTATCAACTACAGAGAGTTTAGTGATTCTAGCTGTCGAGCTAGAAATCAAACTAGAAGTTGTGAAGGTTTCAAAGGATAGCTAGGATACAACATTTGAATCCACCCTGCAGCTTCATAAGCAATTTTTAGATAATTATAACTTAACCCCACCAGCAATCAGTGACAAAAACAAGGGGGAAGCTAGTACTATGGTAGGAGGAAGTTAGTAAGGATTTATGAAAGGATACATCAGTACAACAAAGGTACACTTGTATATAATTTTTGAAGGCATTGTACAATTTTTGTGTAAATATATTCCTAGGGGGAGTACTTAGTGTACTTAGGAAAATTTTTGATGAAATGTACAAAAGTAATGATAAGTGTTTTTGCCACCAATATCAAAGGGGGAGATTGTTAATCTCTAAGTTCTGTTGATGATTAGTGCCCAACACTTAGTCATTTCATTAGGTAGTTTTAGTTGGCTATCACTATGGCTGAGCTAAAACTATTCAAGGCTGAGCAATTTTTCAATATGTCGAGTTACATTGCCGAGCTGAGTAAAAGACAAAGATGTTAAATGTCAAGTGACTGACAGTCAAGTGCTGAGAAGAACATTTTTTCTATACTTGTCAGGAATGATACAAACTTAAAGGATAAGTGATCTAGCCGACTTGTATAAGCTTTTTGGGCCGACTAATGAATGCATTTAATATTCTTATACGGTGTTAGTTATGCATTTAATTGTTTTATCCTATGCATGACTCATTGTAAACATTAATTATAATACCATCATGGTATGGGTATTGGATCATGATCATTGATCTAGATCTCACTGTCAAATCTGTATAGATATATTAGATTGCTTTGAAACCCTATTTTCATGTATGTGCAAGAGGTAGAAGAGTGACTACATTTTGAAGTGAAATGCACTGAGGGTTATTTTGTTCAGAAGGAGAGATCAAGCAGAGCATAACATAGTGAACATCAGAGTAAAGGTATATTAGATTATAAGATCATAAGAGATACTAAAAAGAGGAGATCCATCATCAGCATCAGAGTGCATATCGAAGGATCAATACTTGAGACTTTTTAATCATTGTATCAGGTGAAAATATCTTAACAAAGTGGTTTTAGTAGGCCTTTATTTATCTCTTAACAAAGTGCTTACTTCATTGTAAGTTTAAATCCTTTAACAAGGTAGATTGTAATGATCTGAAGCTTTTAATGGAGCAGACCTTTAATAGGGTAGATTACATTTTTTAATCAAACATTGTAACCTTAATAGGTACACTTTATTATTGTAGTAGTGGAGACTTTTTTGGGTATCATCCCCACCCTAGTTTTACCTATTTGGGTTTCTGGGTTACCAAATTATTGTGTAATGTGTTACTTATTTCATGGTGTATCTGAGATTACATTAGATTCATTTATGTATGAATGTGAATCAATTTTTTTTAAGTGTTTATATTTGAAGATCTGATTCACCCCCCCTCTCAGTATCTTTCTTTTCCATTATTGTATTTCCAACAAGTTGAATCATAATGAATTCTCAGTAAATGAGTTCACAGAGAGCTGACCTTGAAAGATCTAATGGGGGATGATTGCACCAACTATGAATGAAATAAGACATAGAAGGACATGAAAGAAAACATAGAATCAATAAGCATAGGAATAAAACATGGCAAAGAGTTCCTTGTATGTGTAGTGGAAAAAACTATACTCTACAAGTTTCACACTATGTTTTATATGTTTTTAGGTCCATTCAATCATATGCCAACATTTGTCTCATCCTTAGTGGCCTAATGTGGTCAATCTTTCTCTCTAATGGGAAATATGGATCAACAAATGTTTGACATTTTGAATCTTGATTCGAAAAACAAGATGCTACAATGCAACAAATCTTTAAATCAAGAAAACATAACTGTAAAAAAGAGCTTACTATAACTTCGGTTTGACCTTTGAAAATGGTTTTAAAATAGTTTTTTAGGATAATAAAAAATAGGTGCAGCAGAAGATTTATTGAATTTGGCAATTCCTTCTTCTGACTCTCAGGAATTAATCTATCTAATATATGTGTTGTTGCAAATTTTAACTAATGGTAAACAATTAACGTAAGAAGACCCAAAAATTGGGGTTGGCTTGCTTCCCCACCACTTGTGATTGGCTTACATCAGTGGAACAATGTTGAAACTTAAGGTGTTTATAAGTGGAAAATACCTCTTTTATTCCAAGAGATTGTCTTGATTATTATTCTTGTTATATTTTGTCTTGATCTTCTTCCTATGTGATGCTATGAAATGGAGGAACTCATACTTGCCAAAGTCTAATTTATGTTACAACTTTGGAGCCGTTTGTATGAAACCATCCAAAACGGTATTTTGACTTTGTAAAACTCTATAGAATTTGATCGATTACATTTTTTCCTTACTACAAGATACTCCAATTTTAAGGAAATAAGCACATATTTTATATATAGAGAGATGGGATTCAACAATAAAAAAGAAATGAGAGGATAAAAAAATAGTTCAATTTTATTTATTAAATGTAGTTCACAATTCTATTATAATATAAATCTCAAATATATTATTGAATTAACAATGTCTTAGTTATCATCTACTTTTTTAGGAATTTGACTCCATTCTTATATGTAGTTACACTTGTAGATTTATTCAAAGTTATCAATTTTGGGCAAGATTTGTCTTCTACACCTCAGTACTTGCGCACGTGCAAGCCTATTTGTTTATGAATGTGTAGTGTTGAGAAATATTTTTTGGGGGGTCATTGGTGTGCTAAGGGGTAGACTTAAACCTTCTTTTATGACAAATCAATCCCATTATTCATAAATAAAATTATCAGACATGTTAATCAAGTGATAAAAAGTATATCTATATATTGATGTTATCTACTTATGTTATGGAAATGTAAGTTGTGATATGGTTTTCTGATAAGGTAAAAAATTTGGTTCTCTATGACTTAATAACATGAGATTCTCCATTAAATAAAATATTATAGAAACTCTTGATTTAAAATATTATGTACGTAAACTGATGAACAACAATAAAAACTTTAATTACACTTAATCTTCTACAATGACCTTCCATTTAAATTAGAATAAATTTTACCACTTAACTAATGCTATGGAGCATGCCATAATACATGTTTTACCACTTAATGAACACTATATTGTAGAATCAACTCCACTAAAGAAAACATGAATACAATCAATAGAGTCTCCCAGATATAAAAGATAGGACTCTACATACAAAGATGCAATGTCATCAATTACTCATCCCAAACTAGCCATATTTGAAAGATAAGTATATATGTTGCACTGAATCACAAGGAGTTACAGTGAACAAATAGTCATGGTGATGGTAAGTCTTTGCAAGAGTAGTTATAAAAAGATGTGGACTTTCATGTTTCAAAGCATCAGTTTTGGAGGACAGAGTGGTAAAAGAAAAAGTTTTGAGAATTTTGATGATGAGTTAGAGGGTTATCATGCAATAATTATATAAATAAACTGAGATGTTTTAATGTGAAGGATTTTGCAACAACTACAAGACTATTATAACAAAGGGAAAAGGGAATGAGCTAGAAAGAGAGTGACATTATGGACAAATGGAAAAGAAAAACAAAGAGTAACTATCATGTCAAAAAAGAAAATCATAAGACATCATGACAACCTATAATTTTTCAATGGCATGCTTTCAAGAGAAGGAAAAGGCTTCATCAAAGCTTGAATCATGTAGAAATGATGATATAGCCTAGGAGGTAAGAAGCAGAGAACAAATGACAGTCCCTAGAAAACATGTTAAAAGCTTACCACCCACTAAGTTATGATGGCCTTGACATGAGAGTAAAAAATTTTAAAAGTAAACAAAGGCAAGCATTGTGAAACATGTAGGAGTGGTGTCCATCTTGAAAAGGACAATCATAAGATGTTATAAAGTCCACAAGGTTTCAGAGGCATGTTTTGAATAATAGATGAAGAATTCAACATAAAGTTATTTGAGAATAAGTTATCTTAAAGGCTTGTATGATGGTGCCAATTCACTAGTATAGAGAAAGTCAATGTCAAAATCTACATAGTATAGATGATATTTCATAGATGACAGTGCCCAATTTACATGGCTAGGGATAGAAAATGTCACTTTTGAAACCAATGAATTAATTTTTCTTGGACTCCCCCAAGTTTGCATAGTGAATGTTCTTGTAGCATGTTATTTTTTTCCTTTATGTGGTAAAGATGAATGAATGAATGCATATTTGTAATTCATTGTTAACAAGAATGAAATAGAGCTATGAAAGACAAAAACCCTAGCCATGTGAATGAAATGAAATGGAACCCTATCTAGGTGAATGAAATGAAATGGAGCCCTAGCCGCATGAATGGACAAGAATGTTGCCCAAAAATGAGTTGTAAAATAACAAATAGAGTTGTGAAAGAAAAAGAAGCAGAGGTATATAAGGAGCACATACATGTTTACAGGGAAAAATGGATTAATGTTGCCTAAAAACATGTCAAAATGTTAATGCAGTGGAAGAACCTGCTGTTAGTAATAACTGAGAGAGGGGGGGGGTGAATCAGTGGCCTCAAAAATTTATCCTTTAAACTTTAATCCACCAATTAATACACCTTATATTATTAAGTCCCTACAAGATGTATGCCTTTGAAATACTTGAAATAATTAACTGTCTATCGGTTTACCTTGTCTGTCCTTATTCTCCTTGATTGTCGATAAGCAGTAAAACTTATTTATCGATACTCAATAAATATGCAGAGTATACCAATCAATCCAGAAATCCATATGTGAAATGTAAAACAATAAAGTAATAAACCATACACACATAACAAATGGATTTTAATGTGGAAACCCTGTTAAGGGAAAAAACCACTGGGACCGGTACCCTAAATTTTTACTCTTCTGAAGTGAGCCCAGTTAGGATCCAACCCTATTAAAGGTTACAAACAAATGGTTAAGTGTGACCTTGTTAGAGGAATTTTATACATAGATTGTCACTAAGTATCTAGTATCTACACTACCATCCTTGAATCAGCCTTTAAACTGTCAATAGGCTTTATGCTAATCTTACTACCATCCTTGAATCAACCTCCTTCTTAGACTATCAATAGGCTTTAGGTAAGACTGATGCTACTATCATGAATCAACCTTTTTGGTAATCTGTTAGGATATACCTCAATTATAGAAGCTGGTTAAGTCCTTCTCTATTAAGAGACTTAATGCTTCAATGGTTAAACTGAAACACAATGACCTATTTCTAATGCAACTTTGAATTGCAGATATTCAAATATATTTATGTACAATATCTCTCTGATCAATGTATCAATTTAGTTCCTTTGTACTTCACACTTTCTTCTCTGTGATGATGTGCTTCACTATTCATTGGTTTCTGCAGAATTCTTTAGCTCTCCCTTAGCTTGATTGATCAGGATTGTATGAAGCTTAACCTTCACTAGTTTCTCTTCAGCATATTCTATCAATTCACTCCCCCATGTATCTGATTGCTTGTGGAAATGAATTATGTTTGTCACTTATATAGACATGATATTCCTTAATTCTTGATTCTTGATTCTTGGTGTGAAAAACAATCCAGCCAATATGATTTATGGCTTTAACTCCTGATTTATCTCATAGTTATATTATTTCTAGCTGTATAAATCAATTTCTTAACTATGGTCGAATAAAACTAATAAAAAAATTAGTTAAGTCATCCTTAAGCTCTGCCAGCTAGATATTTTTTCATTTTCTGATCTCTCTATTATGTCGGTCAATTTTGTAGTTCATCGTCAGTGACAACTGCTAGTTCTATCGATGTAACTTTAGTTAGCTTCGGGATATCCATCCGTCAAGCATCATTAGATCTATCTCGTTAGGAAACACTATTTTCAGCTCGTCAGGCATCCTGTGATTCTGCTTCGTCGAGCAACACTGT
>MU226169.1:6656948-6708417 GCA_018584345.1 Thuja plicata
CCTAATATATCAGGAGACTTCGCGACCGAGGGTGAAATGACTTAGTCTCCTTATCGCTTGATCCCTATTCTTCTTCTGGCGACCCAGCGACAACCACTAGTTCTGTGATAGATGTCATCTTTTCTTTTGTCCTCTTTATGCACACAGGGAATCTGATTCACCGCCCCGATCTGGCGACATCCCGACTGAAGGAAATCACTTAACATGAAACCGTTAGTCGCATGGTTGGGAATGTTATGTCTTAACTGCCAATTTATCACGAGACCACACGACTGAAGGAAAGCCTTAACTGTTTGACCAAGCTGATCCAGCGACAATGAGACATGAAGAAAGCGCAAGGTCGGGAGACATTTCTTTGACTGGCCATTTCTTCTCGCGATCACCCGACTGAAGGTGGGTCCCGTTCTTTGTAAAGCTCATAGCATGAAAATCAAGCAACAACCTGACCAAAGAAAGATCGCCAAGTCTCGAGACATAGATGGAATATTTGATTTCTTAACGAGACTACGCGACATAAGGCAAAAGCGAAGTCGGGGAATGTTTTAGCATATTCGTTCTGGGTTAAGCGATCAAGCGACCTAACTTAAAGCACATGTCTTTAGTGACTAAAAAAGGTAATGAGGAAATAGAAAGACATGGCTAAGGGTTTAAACATGCATCGTTTAACATTTGGTTGCTAGGGTTTTTCAGGGTTTTTGACAATTTGAGCAAGGAATAAGCATGAAAACCTAAAAATTTCACAGAGTTGAAGCCAGACTGAACAAGAAGGGACTAAAATGGATAAGCCAGAACTAGAAAAAGGACAAGGAACTAGGAGAACCGCCAAATAAGAAATATCACCAACAACACCCTTTTTCATTGTTGTCAAAGGGGGATGGAATCTATGTGAAAATCCCTACTATTTTTGAGAGATTTGTGTTGAAGATATTAAGAAGATTATATTGAGAGAGAGTACTTTTGGGTTGATGCATATGGATTTTACCATATGTTTACATCAATGCCAAAAGGGGATATTATTGGATGATATCAATTTTGGTTACCTATCATGTTGTTGATATTCATGTTTTGTCACTGTTGTCAACATATATTTTTGTGGAGAGGACAGACTGGTTACTTGACTAGAAAAATTGTACAAAAACTATACAAATGATTCAAAATGATCGAAGATGGATTTATATAGAAGGATGTGTGTTGACCTTATTCCTAAGTTTTATTTCCTTTATGTTGTATATTGTAGATGTTACAGTTGATTTGGTGAAGACTTGTTTCTAGATTGTAACTGTGACTCTAGACAGAGCAGGTCTCTGTGTTTATGGTATATCTTTATGGCGAAGATATTTCAGATGATGCAAGCTTACTAGTGGATAGCCAACATATGTTGGAATAATGATTTGAGTTTGATTATTGTTTGGTTACTGGTGATGTTAGTTTTGGCATGTATTCTAAAGAAGACCTATTTGCTAGCCGACTTCATACATGTAGTGTGTAAAATGAATTGTGAGCATGGATTGTAGATCTTGAAACATGATTGATGGATTGTAAATAATTTTTACTTGTTATAGGTACCATGTGCATCTTATCAAGGTGTTAAATATTTATTTTTATATTGGAAAGCCTTAATTGGCCGACCTAATTAATTATTTGTGTATTAGGAAAGCTTAGCTGGCCAACCTAATAAATTATTGTAAGAGGGTATATATGAGCGATCTTTTCTTTTGAAAATATTTGAAAGATATTGAAAAAAAGAAGAGGTGAAAGTTGTGAGGCTTCTATGGCTACTAGATGTAGAGTAGAGTTTATGAGAAGAATACTTCATTGGAACTAACCAAGAAAAGATAGTTACTATCAGATAGTTCACTGGATTATGTATTTGCTTTATACGCTTGTTCAAATTGTGAATCCTTAAGGGTGGCTTTAACCTTCTTTGGGTAGTGTGCCTTGGTAGTGAGCCAACTATTTCTTTTGACTCCTAACAGGGTCTATGCACTATAATTTTGTAAAAAGCTCCTAATAGGGATAAATCTTTTAATAGGGATACTATACTCTCAGTACATTATTTGTGGGTGATAATTCCCACATGGGTTTTACCTTTAACAGGGTTTCCTCGACAAAAATATTGTGTTATGGTGTTGGCATTTACTATGTTATCATTTACATTTGCAGATTTGGTTTATAAAGTTTAAAGTTTAATAATCTATATCACAACTGATTTACCATCCCTCTCAGTTGTCTTGTGGACTATTATTCCTAATAGATAGATCCCAATTTTGAATCAGAATGTCTTTCTCAAGATCTATATCATCATTGATTGTTTCTTTTCCTTTTCCATTATCCCTAGGATTGGGTGAAGGAATAATTTCCTTACCTTTTCCTTTATCATCCACTTCCTTTACTTCCTTTGTTTTCTCCTCATTATTCAGTTGGATTAGGTCATTGACATTTGTTGCACCAACTGTATGGTCTAAATCAAATGTAGCTTCTATGCTTACTAAAGGAATGTACACAATTACCTTCTATGACTCAATCAAGCTTGGCCCTATAGTAGGATGAGCCTAGTCCTTGGTTCCTATTAGTCCTAATGTTGATTTAGTAAAATTTTCCTTTCTCGGAGATCGGATGACATGAACTGGTGATTTTTGTAGAGATGGCATTACCTCTACTCCTATCTTCTCTGCATTGGATGCTTTAATGGATTCTATCTTAGGTAATTCTACATCATCAGTCTTTTCCTTGTGTTTTGAACCTAGTACTTTAGTCTTTTCTTCTCCTTTGATTTCTAAGACTCTCTTCCATATGATTATAGCTACTTGCACCACATCCTCTATCTTCTTATTTAATACCTGAAAGGTTATGAACCTCGGATTTTTATTGCTTTCATACCTGGTCATTGCCTCTTTCACCTCTTTGTTTGTCATAGTAGGCATGATTTTCCTCAATGTATGTTATCTGATGTCTTTTTCTATTTGTACATAATTTCTCTAGGGGATAGATACTACCTTGAATAGGTATTCAAGCATATGACTCTTCAACTTAGATGGATCATACTTACATCTATTCATCTTCTCTACGACTGCTTCCTCAATTTGCTTCTGTTCATCCTTCATTCTGGGATCATAATTGAGAGATTTTAGAGAACTCATACCACTGCCTTCTCTTAAGGCTTCAATTTTCTTCTCAAAGGTAGGTGGGCTCTTCTTGAATTTTATTTCCTCTTCTTCATCTTCCTTATGTAATATGATTTTCCTTCTTGATCTCCTTGGTTTACTGGTGGTGAGGACAGGGGTAGGAGCCTTAGGTGTTTTCTTGAGAATTAGCCTCTTTCTTTTCTTAGGAGGTTCTACTTCTACCTCTTCCTCTTCTATTTCAGATATGTCATCTTCTATCTTGATTTCATCTCCTTGGCTTACTGAGGTAGAAGGAGAAGTCTTTCCATACTTCTTTCCAAATTGTTCCATCCTTTTCTTTCCTCTTTTCAGAATTTTAGGAATCTCAATCTCTATTGAAAATTTTCTTTTGGATTCTTCATATGTACCAACATAAGGTGCTTTGGGTTCAATAGGTTCATTCATAAGAGATTTAATTATGTTCTTAGTCTCATCTATGTTAACCTCACATGCAAGAGGTTTCACCAATGCTACCCTAGGTCTGACTGACTAAAAATATACTTTATCACAGTCAACTAGGAAAAAAACATCATCCTTATGGTCTTCAAACAATTGTTTAGGAATTCTATACCTATTCTACATCTTTTGTTTGAATTCCTCAAAATATGCATCCATGATGCTCTCAAAATTGTCTCCTAACTCAGCTATAAACTCATTTATATGATATATAATTGGTTTATCCTTCTTCCAAACAACTGTGCCATTGGAAGGGGAAACTTCTGAATGTAAAAGAAGATGCAAACCAAAAGTGAACCAAACTTACATGGATTGGTCTTTGATGCTTGGATGATCTCCATGTTCTTTCTCAATTGGATGAGATACAACTCGGCAAGGTTAAATCAGAGGTTGTTCTTGACCACCTTGTATGCCAAGTCCACAACTTCACAGGGTACACTATTAGGTCTACTAGAGCTGTAGATTTTGTGAGAAATAACATGAATCCCAAACTACAATTCCATGTTAGTTACTCCCTTAAGTCTCATTCCTCTATCATCCTATTCAGAAAGAGTCTTCTCAGATAGGGCATTCCAAGGTAGGGGTTTGGTAGCTTTGGACTTGTCCAACATAGGATACCTAGTGACATGGTGTTTCATTGTCTTTGTGATGTTCACAAGTTGATCCAACCATAGTTGCATGTTGTGAACACAACTTAAAATGAACCTAGTCCACTTAACCTGGAAATTATGTGGCATGTGCATGATGTGAGTCAAACCCTTGACTTGTAGATGTTTATGCTCTAGCTTTAGATTTCCAGCATCACAGAGTTTATCATAAGCACTCTTAATTTCCAATGTTCCAAGCTATTGAATTGTGCAATGATAGAAGGCTCGGATGTCATTAATCAATATACCCTTAGAGGAATTAGGGAATGACCTCCCATCTGGTCTATCTCTTCTACAACCGCTAGATGAAGCTTAAACTTAGGAGGATCATAGATTGCATTCCTGACCAACATCTTAGATCCTTTCTTAACCTTGTTGTTGGATGTAGATGCCACTATGATTGGAGGCTTGATAAAACTTCACAACTTACAACTTTCAAATGCAAATTCACTCAAAATTGTTTAAGGCATTGTATCACTCTACAAACTGAAATCTTTGTAAATAATAGCACTTACAATTCATTTTTTATAAGAGATTTTAGCGTTGATTTTTCATTAAATGCTCCATACATGGTAGCTAGCATAGCTCAGAATGAAGTTTAGTGAACACTAACTTCAATATCCTCAAAACCATACAACCTGACTTAACTCGGTTAAGCCTGTGCAACCTGGGTGTTACTGAGATCTTGACTCGATTAAAACTACAATATGTCCTAGTGCATCAATATGCTTATTTGGGCTTTCTAGTATGTCTAGAATTTATTTAGGATGAATTTTATGCACAATTCCAATAGTCTCCTTGCATATTTATTCAGAGATGGTAGATCCATCCATATCACTTCTTTAAGTTCCATTTGATCCTTCATTGTTTTGGTGTGAACTTTGAAGAAATTTCCTTACTCATTGTTGATTCATTTGAGTTCTAATTTCAGAAACTTTTTCTTTGCCTTTCTCAAAACTAGTATCCAATTTTTCTCTGTTCATGCAATTCTTGCTTAGATGACCGAGTTGTTTACATACATAACATCTCTTAGTAGGATTCCTTTTTCTAGGGTGAGTCTTTATACAACTTGCACCAATATGCCCATATTCACCACAGTGACAACATGTGCTCCATGTGTTGTAATCCCAACCAAAAATTTCTTTAGCTAGTTTTTCAGCAGGGTTTCATTTCTTAGTTTTGCACTCGGAGGATTTGTGACCTTGTTTGTTACAATTGAAACATTTTCTGTCAAACTTAGGTTTCATAGTGCATTCACCTTCCCTATGTCCATGCTTGTTGCACATGTATCATTTACCATTAAAATTTGATGTTTTATTGCTCCAACACTTGTTTGATGTGTGCCCTAACTTGCCACAATGATTGCAAGTAGGTCTGTTATTATTTTGAGTTCCTTTCTATGAGGATTCAGCTTGTTTAGTATAACCTAATCTAGTGTGTCCATGATGCCTGAGTTGAGTTTTCTCTGTCAACTGATCCATGCTTCCTTGTGAATTCATCATACTCTCATTGGTCTATTTTTCAGTATTGAGATCATTCTGTAGTTTTTCATTTTCTGTTCTCAGATTAATAACTTATTTATTTACATTATTGAGTTGGTTTATCATATCTTCTTTCTGAAGTGACAAATGATGGATTTCTTTTTTTCTTTTTCATCTAGTCTTGTACTCAACAATATGTTATCTTATTTTACCATTTCTTTGTCATTTTCTACATGAATTTTTTGTTCTATGACTTCACATATTCTGACTGAATGAATTTCTTGTTCTCTTTTCAAATTTCTCACTTCTTCATGTAAATTGAGATTCTTTGCAAGTAAGTCTTGAATTGTTGCATTTGCTTCTTCTGAACTTATTTCTTTACATAATTCATCAATTCTTTTTTCTATGTAACTTTTGTCATCATCTGTATTGCTAAATATTTTCTTCTTTTCAAGGAAAGAGAGAATTTCTCCTTGAGTTTCTTGATCTGATCCATGGCCACTTGTAGATTGATCTTTTCATTTTCAATGGCTTTCTCCAATATGTATATTTCCATTTCCTCTTATCTTTGCTCAAGCTATTAAACTTATGTAAAGAGAACCTTATGCTCTGATACCAATTGTTGGAAATATGTTCAGCCAATGTGACTGAGGGGGCGGGGGGGGGGGGGGGGGGATNGGGGGGGGGGGTGAATCAGGAACCAATAAAACTTAATCCTTTTAATCCAATATTATATTTTCTAATCTGATTGCATGCATGAAATAAAAATCAATAAAACATCCACAATAGTTGACACAATATTTGGTTACCCAGAAACCTTCCAAATAGAAAGTAAAACTGGGGTGGTGATGGTACCAACAAGATTTATTACTGCAGTATAAATTTAGCCTATTAAAGCTTACAATTGACCACTTCTAATGGCATGCCTTTTTAGGAGAAATAAGAACTGTTAGGTCCACCTTGTTAAACGATTTAATACAATCCAATCAAGTAATGCAACTCTGTTAGGAGATTTATAAAGGACTACTAGGTCCACCTTGTTAGAGGATTTTGTTGATGCACTTGTTAGGATGAACTAGTAGATGATATTCAATGCAAATCTGATTTTCTAAATAAGATCCAATGATATAAACAAATCACCTGACTGTGATGGGCGAGTCCCTATTTTTCCTCATACTGTTGTAGCCTCTTAAAAAACCTACTTCTTCATATTCACATACATGCTCTTACACATCTATTTAGACTCTTAATTTTATCTTTTTGGATAAAAATAATAATTTATAATTATACCTTATCCAAACCAAATGAAATTGTAAGTCAGCTTCCAAAAGATAAATTAACACTTACCAATATAATCTAGGTCGGCCAAAAACTATCACTCAGGTCCAGTAATCCATTCTGGAAATACACTGGCACTCAAGCATTATGTTGTGACTTGGGTAACATACTATTCTTTGTCACTCAGGATACTCTGTGTACTTGGGCTACTATGATCACTCGGATAATATTGATTACAACTATCTACTCGGTCGATGCTACCACTTCTTGGGTTACACTGCTAGTTCGGTCAACATTGTGATGACTAAGTGTTTTGGCACTAATTAAAAATATGTATTCCAATAAGTTATCAATAATCAAATATAATAATTGAGGGATTTTTAGAGAAGATAATATATGTTCTAATCTTCTTTCTCTCATAGTATGGCAAAGTACTATAGAGATCCTTAAACTAAGAGCAATGTATTACCAATTATTGAGGGCCTTTTAGAGCAGATAATATATGTTCCAAAATTCTTAGAGCAGATAATATATGTTCCAAACTTATCTCCCAAATATTGAGGGCTTTTTAGAGAAGATAATATATGTTCCAAACTTATTTTTCTCAGAGTAATGCAAAGTACTACTGAGATCCTTAAACTAAGAGCAATGTATTACCAATCATTAAATGTAATGTTATAAAAAATTGAAGGAATGCTGATGGATAAAAGATATAAATTGAATATAGTAGATGGATATAATATCTCAAAACTATAAACAATGAACTAATGACCATAATCCAATAAGAAAAAAAGACTAATGCCTTAATCAACCATGGGAAATAGATTAGAGATCATTCCAATCTTATGTTCAACCTTATAGACAGTTTTACAAGAAAAATTATCACTTCAAAGGTGTTATGAAATGAACATGCAACCTTGGAACAAGTTCAGAGATATTTCAAAAGGATATTACTTCTCAAATGATAGACCAATTGACTTTGGCCTCAATCAAAAAAATTTAACCATGCAAAATGAGAAAACCAACTGATAATAAAGACTATGAACTAGATCAGGAAGCATGTACATCAAACTATCACTTTGAAGAAGTTCAATTGATTTATGTGAGGGACTGATTGTAAAATGATAATGAAGCAATCGCACATGTGAAAGAAAAAGGACTTATCTTTTTTTGATTCTAAAATATTGGTACAATTGAGTTCACATTTGCAGTTATTGATCCAACTATCCCATCTAACTATAATAATAGTGAGTCTTATTCTATCCCCCTTGTGTTGATCTTGGTATCCTTATAAATATAAAATCCAAAGGATGCAAACAAGCTTCAGATCAACATGATTGTTCCTAACAAATACCTAATCCTAAGATCAATAACTGAATGCTAATGATTAAAATAATATAATTTTTAATCATCCCTTATTGATAACAAATGATAACTAATTATATCTCATAGCAATAACTCAATAGTCTCCTCATAATATATCTGAGTCGATAACTTAAATGATGGACCCACATAGGGATGGTACTTTGATCATATATCTATCCATAGTCCTCATAATATTTGCATGGTATCAAATGTTATTGTTGGTATATCAAGTAACCCTGTCTTAGGAGGATGATATTATTAATGTTTTTGACTTTGAAAACCACAGTAATCATTTCTAACATATGCCTCATCCTGTATCAATTACTCTGAACCAAGATATAACCTTGCTTCGAGCATGTTGATCACATAGATATTTATTTGTATGATAATGAATATATTCTTGACTCCATATATTCTCTGGTGCATGGTCTCTGGAACCACATTAGTCACCTTTATCGACTGCAACCATGGAATAAGTTATTCCTCGGTGGCTCTTGTTCAACAGGTCTACATGTGATTTTTCCTCGTGATGTCAAAAATATGAATCATCTGATATATTAACCATGTTCACCACCTTTACAAACTGCATGCAAAAATCCAATAATCAAATAATAAAATTAACTCTGAGCATAATCAAAGACTTTAATGCCATGAAATAAATCAATATAATGTTTTTGCCAAAGGTTTTAGTCTTTCTCCTATTTTTTTACACGTGTAGAATCTTTGCAACTGCGCAGTGACTAAAACTCATTTAATTTTCCATCATGCCATCACACTAAGCCATAGATCTTCTATCTCTTGGTCACAGATCTCCTTTTAATTCCTTTTTTATTATCTGATCATCTTTACTTTCTTGATTAAGTCCTGTTGTTGATTTAAGACATGGGCTAAATGATAACTTTTAAGCAACTCGTCCTTTACTATTCTTTATACGCCTCAATGTAGGCTACTCATTCCACTCTGCTAACTAAAAAATGACACCCATATCTCCGTTGTTCCACCCATAGATCTTGGCGGGCCCAAAACACCTGTTGCCTATTTCATCATCGCGTGATGTTTAAACAATGTGCAACTTGTGATAGCATCGTCGTGCTCGACCATTGGATCAGATCTTGATCTGTTTGGATATCATTTACTCTAACTTTAGTCAAGTGTGGCCCCATATGACACGTGACAATCATTTGTGGTTTTATGATAAATAAAGACTTTGTGTGAACGTTGGGTGTAAATTTTCAAAGGTTGACAATTCCTTTCAACTATTTTGATTCATGTGGGGTTGAGACTTGTGTGCTTCTCCACCGCACGATGGGTGAAAGGTCACTCATTTATTGATTGCACCATCACGTGATAGGTAGACAAAGGTAAGTTTATGACAAAGAGGTTATGAAAACTACATTTTGACTTTGATTTTTTTTAACTTTAGATTTGCATAAAAGGGGAAATAATTAAAATCAGTGATAGACATGATCATAGATTGTTTTATGCATTTAAATAAAGAAGTATAAACCAAAAGACAGTAGTTAAAATTATATTATATAATTCAAAAGGCTATATAGAATAAATAAATAAATAAGTGGATAAAATATACTTCCCTAATTTACTATGAACATAAATCAATCTACAAATCTGGGTTCCACCAAAAAGAACAAGAATATGTTGATTTTTCTATTGGGATGTATAATTATAGGGTCTTGTGTGATGTGGTTTCTATGACTTGTTGTTGTGTCATTTTGGGAAGACCATGGCAAGCCTCAAGAGAGACCATTCATTATGGATTAAAAAAATTTTACATGGTGCACAAGGATGGAAAAACTTATACCCTCACACCCCTACCTAACCATGTTGCCGATGAAGGTAGGAACATCATTGTGTTTGGTTGTAATAATCATGTTTATTTGTAGAAGAAAGAAGTGCAGGGATTTGTAATATTGGATCAGAAGCCAAGGACCACTTTAATCGGTCATGAAATTAGAAGTTTTTGACAGTCATAGTGTATTGACTGCTAAGAAGCAAACAAAGAAGAATGAAGGATTTATGGTGGGGACTATTTGGTGTCCTATGGTACCACCAAGGAAGGGTGATAGTTTCTTTACCATGGAGAACAGTAGCAGGGGTCTAATTGATCCTAAGATGAAGATACAATGGTAGTTTGTGTAGTCACAAGTTGACTATCCTCAATCAATAATAAATAGGGTTACCTTTGGTGGTAACAAGAACAATGATTTTTTGTTTTTGATTTTTTTAATGCATGTACTACTAATATGAAGGTTGATAGGTTGCAGGTGAAGAGTTACAGACATCCACCTAGGAGAATGGGTGGCAAAAAGACAAATTTCTTTTACTCTTGGGACAAGAGTCATTTTCAAGGTGGGGTGTATGGTGCAAGATCACTTCTCCAAATACCTAAGTCCACCTTGGAACCAAATAAAGGCATTAGATCTAAAGAATCCCAAAAGTTTTAAATGTTAAATATCTTAGATGTCCTGTTAAGGACTTAGGACCAAAACAATGTAAGGGTAGCCAATAGTGCCAAATGGGATTTAAAGTTGTTTAGGGGAGTCAGTTAGGCCCTAGAAGAAATAATAAATTTATTGGGAGATAAGTTAATAGGTTTTTAATAGTAATATGCAATCAAATGTAAGTTGGAAATTCAAATATTTGAATTCTAACGATTATGAGCATTTAGGAGGGAAAATAGTTTTAAAGTGTTTTTAGACTTAACTAAGCCTTCCAACCAATCCATATTGGTTGGAGAAGTTGGTAGGGAGTTTCTTTAATGCTTGGGAAGGTCTATGTATGGAGTGGTGAGGATAAGTATAGACTATTACTCAGAATTACAATAAAATTCATAATTTTCCAAACTTTTCTTGCATGTTTTGATTTATAATTCATTCCATTTTTTTTTTGTTTCTTGAAGGACATTCTTATGGTTTTTTAAGACATTTTTGAATTCTCTAAAATTATTTTAGGTTTCATTTCAATCTATTTATATTGACTCTCCTCGTTAAGGGACTATTTTCCTTAGCAATTTTGATAAATTCTACCATGTGAAAGCATCATTCCATAAACTTTATTGTTGTTTCTCATGGAATGATGCATATTTAACATGTGAAACATGATTATAACATAATATTTTTCAAAAGAGTTGAATTGGATAGATGATCACCAAAGTTTTGTGTTGGAACTTCAAGGACTTGCTTGGTTAAGAGAAACAACCACTAATCTGGTTGAAGAAGGTACCTATTTTATGTTTTCAGTTTTCTTAGAATGTTGTATGAATGGTGAATCTCCCATTGGTTAATCCTTGAAGTTCTTGGGAACCATACATTGAGAAAGCCCTAGTTGTAGGAGTTATTTGGAAAGCGTGTGTTAGAAACCCCATAGGGACACTTGATGTTGTCAAACCATTGGGATAATCCTTAGTTTTGGACCAATTCTAGACTCTTTGCAAAGTGGCATGTTGGGGAAGCAGATAGAAATGGTACTTCCTTTGTAAATGAACCCAAATTAACCCTCTTGTGGACAGTGAACAGACAGTTTTTGGGATAGTTGGTTCAAAGTCCCTATGAAAAATATTTTTATATGTTGTGTGCAAGGATAATGGGTTCTGAATCTTTAATTATTCTGAAAAGTATTTTGGGAAGACAAAAAGTTATGTGGGAAAAACTTGATGTTTAAGGCTACAAGCATAGAGAGCCTAAAGTGAGGATTGGGTGTAACAACTTGAAGTGGAACTTAAAGAACCATTTGAACATTGTTAGAGGTACATTTTAAGCCATCTTAAATCCCTATAATAGTAAGGGATTTGGGAGAATTTAGAGTGATAGGTTAGAGACATATTGGCATTTGGGGTTAGTTGGGTGAGAAAAACTAATGAAGAGGCCAAGAACAACTTTCTTAAGAAATAATCCCAACCTAACCTACCACCTCTACATAAATTTATTGATATGAGGCTCTAATCATTGGACTCAAGCTATGAATTCATTGGAGAATTCTATTGGAGATTTACTTCTGGCAGCTAGTTGATTGTATGTTTGTCATTGATGAAAACATATAATATACAGTAGTGTTTTGTATGTACTTATCAGAAAGATGTTATCAAGCCTTTCATGGTTATATATTCATGTTGTAGACATGTTTTTTATGTTTTTTTCATACACACAGACTCAGATATGAAGTTTCATTTGTGTTGTGTAATTTTTTTAGTCACAGTTACAGTCTCTGGAGTTTGTCTGTACAAAGATGACGTATTGCATTGGTTCTTGAGTTGCACTTATCTTTAGGATATGCGTGTGTATATTAAATTTTATTTATGAGTTGAAGATAGTTATCGAAAGGCACCAAACATTTTTCAACAAGATTGCATTGTTAAAGTTAATTTGGTGAGGCCGACTTTGTGAAGCATCGTGTCTATTTAGTTTATATTGCGCACTTGTATTTATTCTTGCATGATTAGTTAAGCCGACAAAGATGTTATGAAGAGTTTCCTAATAGGTCCCATGATCTCATACCTTGAGGAAGATACTTGTAGTATTTCATTTGTGAAATTCTAAGTGTGAATGATAAGAAAAGATAGATAAAAAGTACAGAGAAGAATATTAGTTGAGTTTCATTCATCAAGGATCTATGTGAAGAAGTAGTGGAAGATTACAATACATTGGAACTAATCAAGACAGCAATTCTACTCTATAGTTCATAATCAAATATAGTGCATATATATTATATAGAAGGTTGTAGCCTTCACCATTGAAGTAGTGAGATTTTGGACACTAAGTCCTCACCCTTAACAGGGTTATTTGTAAAAGATTCCTAACGGGATCAGACCCTTAACCAGGTCACTATACTTGTTGCATTGTAAAGAAAAACTCCTAATAGGGTTTCAAGATATTCTAATAGGGATTATTATAAACAAGTATAATTAATTGTAGGTGTTAAATCCCACCGGGGTTTTTACCATTTGGTTTCCCCATAACCAAATTGTTGTGTTTTCTATTGTGTTATCTGAATGTGCATTTACTTTATTGTATTCTAGAGTTAATAAGAGTAAAGAATTAAATTAGTTGATAACTGATTCACCCCCCCCCCCCCCCTCAGTTATCCTTTGGGACTATTCTAACAATTGGTATCAAAGCCAAGTGCCTTGAAGAAGAAGCCTAATAGCTTAAGGTAGATCAGATGGTATACTTCAAAAAAGAGAGTTCTAATTTCTATGGAGAAAATTATCTAGATTGGAAGAAAAAAATTATAACACATTTAAGGTGTGCTGGTTTTGACATCTTTGAGATAGCCACATAAGAAGTCTTTATTCCCTCTCTAATATATGTCTCAAGAGATGATTCTACTAGTAAATAAAAGGATACATTCATAGCTAATGCAGTTGCCAAAGAAGCCCTTATAAGTGAACTATCTGACAGTGAATTCTCTGAGATCAAGAAAGTTGACAGAGCATACACAATATGGAAGTATTTAGAAGACATGTTTGAAGGAGATGTCCCAGCAAAGAATGCATGTAGGAAGACATGGAAAAAGAAATACAATAATCTTGATATGTTACCTGAAGAGAACATCAGAGCCTACAATTAGAGGATAAATGAAGTAGTTTCTGGAATCAGAAGCAATAGTGGAGAAATTTCAGAAGAAGACATAATGGATAAGCTGATGACTACATTAATAGTATACTATGAGAGCAAGATCAATATTATAGATGAAACCATGAAATTTTCAAAAGAATTCAAGAGAGAGACTTTGATCAGTAAAATCTCTGCATTTGAGATATCAAGATTGAAGACTGAACCCAAAAGTGAAACAACTTTCAAAGCCTCAGTCCATGGTAAGAAATATTTACACATCTCTAGCAATAATGAGAAAGAAGAAGTTGATGAAGAACTAGAAGAAATCATTTCCATGATTGCTAAAATAGAAAAGAAAGGCAAAGGAAAATATGAAGGATAACTTCCATTCAAATGCTTTTCATGCAGCAAGATCGGTCACTTTGCATCTAAGTGTCCTACAAGAGTAAAGAAATTCATATCTGATTATAAACCTAAATACAGAAAGGAATGCTATCATGCTAAAGAAGGTGTAAATAATGAAGATTCAAGAGAAGATGAAATTGGATTCATTTCCCTTAAAGACATGGAAAAATTTCTTGAGGATATGGACATTAAAGATGAAAAGGAAGCACATGAGCTAGCCTTAATTTCCAAATCAGACATTAGAACTGATTGGATCATTGACAGCAGATGCTCTCACCACATGATAGGTGATAAAGATAGATTTGTTCATCTATACAAGTACAAAGGTGGTATGCTTAGTGTTGGTGCTATTTCCTGTTTAGATTATGCCTCGCAATTTTCCTAGGGTCCCTTGTCATTAGTAGTGTCTAAGGCTTCAAAATTAAGATCAAAATTGTTCTTCTACCTCTGCAAAGTTTGCTCAAACCCTTAACCTAGTTGAAAATGGTGGAAAATGACTAAAAAACCCTAACTGTCTTGACCGATTCTATTTTTGTGTTACTTTTTCGGTCACTTAAGTTATCGTAAGTCATGTGTTCATGTTAAATGGGTTTCTTTTTAAAAAAAGACTATGTCATGCTAACCCCTTTAATAATTCCTAAGTCTTGCCATGAGAAATCCCTTTTACGTCATCACCTTATGTGTCGAGCAAGTTAGCTTTGATGGAACAGTCAGCTTAATGGCTTAATCAAAAAATGTATGACATCTAACAGGAAAGCAATTAAGTGATGGTGACGCATATCCTTGGTGGGGCTGAATAGTCATAAAGGTTCTCAATTAAATAGTGGGAAAGTATTGAAAGATCAAACGGCCCACTTAATGGCTTAAAGGAAAAGTGCACGACATCAAAGGAGTAAGAGATTAAGCGAAGGTGACACATGTCTAGGAAAGAGTGTGGGTCTAGTCACAGAAAAGTATGAAAGGTGTTAAAGTCCAAAAAGATCTGACAGTTGGCTTAATGGCTTATGCCCAAGATGCACGACATATATCAAGCAAGCCATTAAGCGGTGATGACATCTGGTGGTTGGTGGACCCAGACATTCAGAGCTGGCAAGAAATTAAACCATAGTTAAGTTGTTTTATATCCAATAGCTTGCTTAATTTATTAAAGGGAAAGTGCTTGACATCTAGCGAGTAAGTGATTAAGTAGAGGTGAAACATGTCCTTGGAGGACAGTTGTTTTTGGGAAAATAAGATTGTCGTCAGATGTAGAGAATGATGTCCAAAATCAATGGCTCAAATTCAAAGTTCATAAAATAAGTTGCAGAGAGTCATTAAGCCATGAAATTGAAGCCTGTGAATTAATTGCAGAATGTGTGGCAACTCTAGTCAAATTGAATCCGAAAGATTGATTTGACTGAGGCCGTAGAATTGATTAAGTCGACTTGCAGTCACAATGATTCATCAAAATAATTTGAGCAAAAATGGGATTGTAGAGAAACATGGCTTTATGTGACTTTTGTATAGAATGGGTAAGCTTATTGATTCACTAGAATTCAAATTGTGGTGTAATTTGTAGTTCAGGAAGGTTTTAGTGCATTGTTTCAAAATCTAAGTCTAGTATTGAGAGAAAAAACCTTAGAATGGCCCCTAGAGTTGAAGTTTCTAGAGAGGTTGATTACCAAAATAGAAATGTTAGGAAAGATTTGTTGCAACAATTACCACTATCCTCAGGGGATGCCACACAAATTAAAAGGGTAGCTCTACCACATCCCCACTTCACAATTGGAGAAGGGCTATACGATTTTAGTAGATGGGTGAAAGATGCAAATACCAGTTTTGATGGCCTCACTCTGTTTAGAATGGCCTATAGCTAGAGGCATGCCCCTACCCCAGACTATAATATTTCAGAATTAGATGTGGGAAAACTGATAGCACCTAGTGTGTTCATGGACACTAATTTGTTCACCTTGATTGCAAACACTTATGATAAGGTGGCTAGGGTTGTTAGGGACACTCAGGGAAATATACTATTGACCGTATCAGCTGATGAAATAAGAAGGATCTTCAAGCTGACTGATACCTCTCAACATATGGATGATATTGATTTTGAATACTTTAAAGAAGTATACCATAATCAGAAGGACTATTACAAGGCTGAAGCATTGAAGGGGTATATCAATAAAATATGGAACTTGGTTATAGTAGGGCCTAGGACCCCAGAACCCTTCAAGTTGGATCTTTCTAATGACAAGGCTAGAAATATGTATAGTGCTTTTTGCAATGCTTTGGGGATATATGAAGATGTGGCAATACCTGTCCATATAATGTTGATAGTTGTTCAAGTTCTGCATCCCCACTTGTCAGTAGTATTTGATTTTGCATCTTATATTGCTCAGGAGATGCATGAGGGTCTATCAGGAATTCAAGATGGCAACATACAGAAACCAATGGGTTGGTATTCCCTCATGATGCATATGTTCTTGTTCAATAGTGAAAACTTCTTTGAGGAAGAAATGGAACTGGAGAAATTCCAAGATGGTAAAGAATTGCCTGTTCAAATGTCGAGTGTAGATTTTTCATGGGATAGGAAAGGTACTAGCTACATGTATTTTGATAAGGTTTTTGCAACTAGACTCAAGTTACTACTGAGCAACCAAAATGCTAGGGTTCACAATGAAATGATGAGGCTTTTAAGGCATATGGAATATGCCCCTGAGCTAAAAATTGCTCACAATTGGGTAGATTTAATTTTGTACCCTTTTTCTACAGTACTTAGGGTTAATGGTTTTAGAGGAACTCCTTATGTGCTACCCTACAGAATCCCACTTAAAATTGGAGTAGTAGAAATTATAAGGCAGTTGGGTGGGCTACAAGAAGAAGTCTTGACCAGAAAGATGAAGGGAAGTATCTTTCCTACCCTCACTAGAGCACATCACTTCATCATAACCAAAGGTTGGTGGACATAGTTTGATAAGTATTTTGAGCCCTATCATTTAGCCACTTCAGGGTCTAGATGTGCAGACAATGAAGTTTTTATGATGGGTATGTTCAGGAAGAGGACTAAATGTGTGATGTTAGAACATCAATTCAATTATCCAGAGGATAGCATCAGAAATATTTTTGACCTTGATATTCAAGAAATCAGGAAAGAGAAATGGATGGCGTACAAGAAGTCTTGGGAATTTGTATGAAATTTTGACAAGACTTATGATCCTTTAAAGGATTTTTTCCCATGGTCTTACAAAATTGATTCCCTAATGAATCATTTTGAGGGAATTATGAAAACCCTAAATTAGAAGAGGTAGAGAGAAATTGAAAATGATCTAGAAAGGGCTCTTACTGTCCTGAATAGATTTCCACAGAGAAGAATAGTCCCACCAGGGAATTATGTAGTATATAAAAGGAGAGGATACACTAGTATTGATCCCAGATCTTACCAGCCTCTTCAGCATAAGGGAAAGAGACTAGCAGATATCAATGTTCAAGAGGTGCCCTCTCCCAAAAGGAAAAGGGTGGAAACCAAAGAAAATGAGTGTGAATTATACTCTCCTTCCCAATCCCCCATGTAGTATGATGATCAGGCCATTGTTGAACAACTAGTAAAATTGAGGAATGCTTGTGAAGTAGTTGTTACCACTCAAGAGCTGCAAGAATAGATGCTAGAGGCACCTAGACACACAACAACTGACCTCATAGTAGCAGATTTTCCTGGTATGGAGTTAGATCCTATAACCAAATAGGCTAGTGATGAATTCTTGTCTGATAACAATTTCATCAAAACTAGGACTTTCATTCAATTTCTATGGAGACGCCATATTGATGAATACAATCACAAGTGCCAAAATATGCTAGAAGCTCAACCCAACTCTACCAAGGAGGATGTAGAGAAAGAAGTTAAGAAGGAAATAATATCAAATTTTGATAAGATTACCCTTGAAGAGGGTAGACAAATGGTTAAAAGGTAGGGAGTTCTCATATTGCCACAATGGGATTTAGCGGATGTAGTGGTCTTTGATAATGTAAGAAAGAAAGATAAACCTATGAGCACTGCTGGGACATCAATTGGTGCCTAGTTTAGTGAAGATCATGCAGCTCTGGCAATCTGGTCATTAAACAAAAAAGACTAGAGGAGAATAGAGGAAGATGATGATGTTGAAGATATAGGCAGCCTAATTGTAAAGAGGGTTGCTGACACTTCAAGAATTGAAGCTAAAAACCTTGTGGTTCAAATAGCTAATTTAAGCATGAAGGTAGATGAGAGAGAAAATGAGGCCTATGTCAGCTTTAATGAGAGATATGAATTTGTACTTAAAGCTTATAATCATGAAAAGGTTAAATCTTTAATGAAAGATAACAAAATAGCAGAGCTGGAGGGTAAACAAGAGATCCAATTTGTGCCCCAAGGGGTAATTTCTCAAGAACCTCATCAACCCTCCTCCTCTATTCCATTTGTAACATATCCCCCATCCCCTGCACCTTTAAGTCCTACTACCCAAGAAGCCATTGATGCTAAACGAGAAGAATTAGAGGCTGAGAAGAACAGGTTGATCAGTGAAAGAACAAGGCTAGAAGAAGAGGGTAAAAGGGATCTTGAAGATTCAATGGCATACAAAGAGGCTGAGGAATTGGTAAAGCAAAAACATTTAGATCAGATATTTTCCAACCTCAAAAGGTGTGCCATTGAGGTTAACCTTTCTAACCTCTATTTACAGGGAAAGAAGATTGCAAGCATCACCAGCAAACATGAGGATGAAAAGAAGTAGTGGTATCTGATAGTGAATAATTGGAAAGGGAAGGCAGCCCATTTCAAATCCTTTTACTCTCTCTCAAAGGAAAAAAATAACATTGATATTATCCTGACAAGCACCCATAAATGTCTCAAACTGAGGGTTAATTTGGACATCAAGAAGAACATGATCATCAAAAGGGTCACAATTCTGAGGCAAGAGTTTTCCAGGGATAGATATGATATGTATCCCAATATGCTCAAAGAAGATCAGATCATAAAGAGCGAAGCCTTATGGCTGAGACAATTGAATGAAGCACTAACCAGCAGGACAAAAAGTATTGTTACATTGGCAAATACTAGCTGGTTTGTGTTGACTATTGATATCTTAAGCAAAGCCAAAGCATTTTTTGAATCCTAGGAGGTAGAAGTTGAGAAAGCTAACAATGACTAGGAAGAGCTCAACAACCAAAAAGATGAAGTCCTCAGTTTCAGTTGGTTGAGTGATAAGGTGTTCACTACATGGGTTAGCAAGTATGGTATAGTCACCCTGGTAGCATGAGACAATAAACATAAAGGGGATAGCTAACACCAAAGAGGTTGAGAAATTGAAAAAATGAGATATTGGGGCCTATGAAGTTGCAAGAAAACAAAATCTAGATTACAAAGACCCAGCCAACTCAAAGAAACTTCAAGCATTTAAGTGGTCACAGGACAGAAGATTACATGGCTGGTAGCAAAATTTGTTACTCCCATCCGCCTAAAATTTTGTCTCTTCTTGAAACTTTATTTTTTCATTTAGTCTAGTCATTCATAGCTTGTTGAATCCTTATTTTCCAAAAGGATTCCAAGATGACTGTGGCTGTCTATAAGTATCAAATTCTAGTATTGTAAGAGGGATAATAGAATAAGACTACAAGGAAGATTACTAAATTGTGTCTGAATATTGGTTTTTGAGTCTTTGAATGTAATGATATCAAAATTTACATCAATAAAATATAATGGAATCTCCATTTTGATATCAATGAAGTCTTCTTTAATTTTCTATTAATTCTTGTATGTTCAATTTGTAAGGCATTTTGAGTATATTGGTTATAAAGTAGCCATGTTCTTGTTTGTAAGTTGCTTTCAAGGAGAGTTTTAAATCTTGCAGATAATTGCAAAGGGTTAGGGTTTATGCAAGGATTTGATATAGGGGTGTGAGGATGAGAGGATAGTCTATAAGGCATTCTATCTGGGGTTCATTTGTATTTCTATTGATTATCTTCAATATGTGTATGCTCTATTTTGACTCTATCACCCATGATTAGGCACTGGTCAAAATGTTGACAAGTGGTTGTTATCATCAATTCAAAGTCAATCAATCTTTATATTTTTTTTATTTCAAGGACATGTCTAGTTAATTGTATTCGTTACAATTCATCTTAGTGATTCCTTGAAGAGTGAATCAACAGGTTAGCCTTCCTAGGCATAAATGGCATAAAAAGAAGAGGGATTACCAATCCTTAATCCACTGTTAAAAACTACTAAAAATAATATTTTGTCAAAGGTGCACCCACCTGGGTATGTGGAGCCCAAAGTGTAGATGGATTTTCCATCCTTGTTATATAGCCTTTTCTCTATGAGAATCCAACTTGGGTATAGGAGAGTCTGGCATTTATTGCCATTGTAATTGATTCCACAAGAAAAAGAGCTAACAAATTGGTGACTCTACTGGGGAACTTGCAATGTTCTAAGAGTCATGATCATGAAAGTATTTGTCCTTACAATATTGAGAATTAGTTTGTTTTTCATCATAATAATTAAAGTGAGTTTATTTTTCTTATCTTCCATGGCACACTGTTTGAAGGTCCTGATTCTAAAAATGATATAGATCTTGTCTCAGTTGGAATAGTTGATAACTCTAAAATATCTAATATGGTTCCTTGTCTATTTTCAAGAGGAAGTCAACTGAATGAAAAATATTTGTAGTTATGAAAAGTAAAAGATCATTTTCTTGAAGTTGCCAGGTGAGGAATTATCATGCCTAATCTATCTGCAAATTTCTATATTTTCTTATTGCTTAAAGGAAATCTGAGACAATACAAGGTGTTTGATATCTATATATATTAATCCTCTCAAAAGGGGTGGTGACTCTAACTTATGTGTATTCTAGTATTGCATAGTGAAATATTTGTTTGTTCTGTGAGATGAGCTGATAAAGAAATACAAGATTGTACTCCAAAATGAATCCTAAAAAGGATCTTGGAGAAGAGCTCCATATGCCTCAAAGGAAACAATGGTCCAAAAGAGGGGCATCTAAACATGATTCCCAACATGCCTCTAAAGGAAAAATGGATATTCCCATTCCAGAAAGGAAGTCATCTTCATTTGAAGATGCAGAACCCATGGGACCAATTGATGCTTATAGAGATAATACTAATTTTAATCCCTTTAGGGATGGAGAAAATACTGACATAGGGTTCTTTCTTGCAGAAGAGAATCCTGCTCCACCAGAAGAGACTTCTACTACTGAAACAACATCATATGATTTTGATAAGTTGTAAGATGAGGTTGTGGCTTTGAAAAGAAAAAAGAAAGAACAAGAAAAGTAAATAGCTGAAGCAGAGGAAAAATGTCGGCAAACGATATATGACTTATTATTGGAAAGAGAAGAGCTCTTAGCTGATACTAGAAGGAATGACCTCAAGACTAAAATCCTTAATCAAGAAGTAAAAGGTCTGGATACAGAATTGTTTGGTACCCTAAATGATTTGAGAAACAAAGCTCTAAATAAAATCTCAAACCTTGACAAGGAAGAGTTTGAGAAGGAAGGACCTATAATTAGGCAGTTGCTCCCATATGAGAATGAGCGAGATATGAAACTCAAGGCAACTGCTAAAGATGGCCCTGGAAAAGGTAAGAAAATGGTTGTGGGTATCAGCATAAATGAGCCTAGGTAGAAAGTTTCTAACCTTCAGGGAATACCTCAAATTGATTTGGACATTGAACAAACCAGGAAGGCTAAAGATGACTTGGAAAAACAACTAGAAAAGTTGGAATTGGAGGCTGCTACAGCTGATATGAAGATGAAGATATCCTTACTTCATGCTACCAATAATACTACTACAAGTAGTTCTATGCATATGAATCAAGGAGTACAACAATTAAATCCATATGCTGATCTAAATGTGAACAATCAAGGTGGTGCTCCTAAAATCCAAAAGTGTGGAAAGAACCCAAATGTTCAAAACTCTAGTTCTAATGTAGCTACTCAACTTATGGGTCCTCACCCAAGTTTTCAAGCTGCCAAACCCAAGCAGAGTGTTCCTCCACCTGTTCAATATCAAGGAGGAATTGTTGGACCAAATAGTGATAATGAGTTGGGGAATTTTCAAAGGAGACCTGTCCACATGAACAGATACAGAGCTCTCTTCTTTGAAGGCATTCCTGGTCACCCTAATGTGATCCCCAATGAGGTAAGAGACAAGATCCCTAAGTTCATAGGAAATAATGTTGTTACTTGTGAAGATCATTTAAAAGCTTTTGGTGATAAGATAACTAACTTTGAAATTGAAGATGAAGATGTCATTGTGAAACTTTTTGTTCAATCTTTAATTGAAGATGCTAGGGATTGGTTCAGAAACTTACCTAATGATACTATTGCTTCTTGGGATGAATTTGTAAATTATTTTAGAGAGTAGTATAGAGAGCATGTTAATTTTAGATACATGTTAAATGAATTTAATAACATCAAGAAGTTCCCAAATGAAAGTATGGCTGATTTTAACAGTAGATTTCAAAAGGCCATGAACAAATTGTTCAAGTTTTAAGATTAGATGAAGAAGTGTGCCTTACCACTTGCATTAATGCTACTAATGGAAAAATATCTTGTCTGCTTAGAGATAAGAACCTGACTACCTTAAGGGATGCTTACAAGATAGCAATTGACATTGAGAGTAATAGGAGAGCATCAGGGAAATTGGGAAAGAGGGAAGAAAATAAACTTTGGAAAGAAAAGGGATCTGCCAATAAAGTGTCAAAGAAGATGATACAGTGGATAAATTGGCAAGTGCAGTAAAATACCTTGCTTCCAAAATGGATAAGAATGATAGAGGAGGGTACCAAGATAATAAATATACTAACCAAAGATTTGACAGACAACCTAACTTGAGAGATTATCCATACAAGACAAATTGGAATAATGGAAAACCTGTCCCTGAGGGGTAAGATAACACAAAAGAAAAAGAAACCCCAGACCCCCTGAAAAGGAACAATGCCAACTATGTTGAGAACACTCCCTAGTGTGATGCTTGCAATATGCCACACTCTTCCTATCAATGTTTAGTAGCTCAGGCTTTGTTTGACCAAATAGAAGAAGGAGAGTATGAAGGCTCTACTATCAATATGTTCACTGTAAAGAAACCATATCTATGGCTCCCTAATATTGCCTCATCCTATGATAATTCATGTTCGGAGGATAATTATTGTTTTACAAACTAGTTACGAAGTTTAACATATCAAAGTGATTAGGATGAGTATGTTTCATAGGCAACTATAAACATAGTGGGTGATGATAGTTCACAATCTCATTTTAGGACTCCTACTGATGAAGAAAAAAGGTATTTAATTGTTGCAGTAATTAATCAAGAAAGAAGTTCCTACAACTTAAGAAATAGGATAGTACAACTAGCTCAAGGCAATTCTACCCCTGCTTATGTTAGAAAAGACTCACCTCAAGTAAATGAGGGTTTTCATCCTAAGAAAGATGGCCGAGATGAATGTTGCAGGCAAGAAAGCTCTTCTCAGGATCATATTGGGGAGGGGATATCAAAGGAAGAATCAGTACCAAATGAGAAACTCAAGAAAATGAAGAAAGTAAATGATATGCCCCCTAAATCACCTCATTTTGACATGAAACATGCTTTGACCCAAATGAAAGTCTCAGTCCCACTTATGGAAATGTTGAAAATAAAAGAGCATAAGGAAGTTGCTCTAGCATTATTAAAAGGAATAGATGATGTATCTGTCCCTAATCATGAGGAGATACCTTTGACACTAAATAGTGCTAAAGAAGATTGTCCACTAGTGAAAGGAAAAGGAAAGAGGAAGGAATTTTCTAACATTTGTATTGGAAATATAATAACCCAAGAACCATTGTCTATTGATCTATTCTATGTCACCTGAATGGTAAATAATTTCTTGGTAAAAAACTACATGATTGATTCTAGAGCAGCAACAAGTGTGATGTCCTATCATGTGATGAAAGAATTAGGCCTCCGGGTTACTACATCTACTGGGAGCTGCTATGCCATGGATAACAGGGAAGTTCCTGTGATAGGAACATTGAAGGATATTGAAGTGAAAATTATTGCTTTCCCTGAAGCAATTTATAGAATGGACATAGTGGTAGTGGATACTAAACCATATTATGGTATGCTTTTATCAAGGCAATGGGCAGCAGCAGTAGGAGGAAAGATGTAGTTGGATTTATTTGATGCAACTATCCTTGTGAATGGGAATGAGGTCAAATTGTACAGACAACCCCGGTCATCTGTTATGGTTGAGGTGGTCTTACCTGATCAATTAAATTGTTGTGAGAATGTTGATATGGAAAATTTTATGGTTGAAGAAGTTAAGCCACAACTAAAGAACACTGACCCAATTATGGATGAATTTTTGTTGCAACAAAATGGGCTTTGGAAAATTTATTTTGATGGAGTCTTGTTGATATCCCCATCAGGTATCACTTTCAAATATTCATTCATGTTAACTTTTCAATGCACAAACAATACTACCAAATATGAGGCTTTAATCTTGGGAATGGATATTGCCATCAAGCATGGTATTAAATGTTTAAAAGCCCATGGAGATTCCCAGTTAATTATATCTCAGATTAGGGGACATTATGCTGCTAAAGATGACAGATTAAATTTGTATAAACATGTTGTCTGTGATAGGATGAAATTCTTTGATTCTTTCAATATATTATGGGTAGAAAGATCAAATAATATAATGGTAGATTTCCTGGCAAATGTTGCCCTAAAAAATAATGATGCTACTCTTACTGGCATGTCTGTGGTTGAGACTAAAAGTGGGCCAGCAGTTCCTGACAATATTCATAATTGGCAATTTTTTGAGGGTGATGATGATATCCTAAAGTTTATCCAATGTATGGATCAATATGATGTTCAAAAGATTGATTGTGAATCTCTAGTGTCAATTGTCGATAATAAGGAATATATTTTTGATTAGGAAGTCATCCAATTGGATACTAATCACATTCCAAAGGGATTGGTTGAATTGGAAGACATGTTAAACATAAATGACAACTATATGACCCAGAAGTCCAATGCCAGAGTGGAAGACTTAGAGGAAATTAATTTGGGATCTGAAACATCTCCCCAATTAGTTTATATTGGAAAAAAATCAGACAGCAATGTGAGACAAAATTTGATAAATTTGCTGAAAAGGTACAAACATGTTTTTGCTTGGTCCTATGATGATTTGAAAGCCTATAGACAAGATTTATTTCAACATGATGTCCCTCTAAAAGAAGGCATTAAACCATTCAGACAAAAGCAAAGGCCAATCAATCCATTACTGGCTACCAAGATGCAGACAGAACTAATGAAGCTAAGGGATGTAGGCATAATCAAGCCTATTAGACATTCATTTTGGGTCTCCAACTTAGTCCCTATAAGAAATAAAAATGGGGAGATAAGGTTGTGTGTTGATTTTAGAAATTTAAATGTAGCCTCATTGAAAGATAATTATGAACTACCTAATATGGAGGCTATGTTGCATAAAGTCACTAGATGTCACTTGTTATCTATGATGGATGGATTCTCAAGGTACAATTAGGTGCTGGTTAAAGAATCTGAGAAATTCAAAATGGCATATACTACCCCTTGGGGCACCTATGTATATGCTCATATGCCATTTGGGCTAAAAAATATTGTGCTACTTTTCAATGAGCTATGGATGTAGCCTTCAAAAACCTCATAGATGTTCTGATGCTGGTATACCAAGATGATTTAACAACTTTCTCAAAAAGAGAAAAGGATCATTGTAATCATTTGGAAAAGGTTATGATAAAAGCACTAGAATATGGAGTGTCTCTCAACCCAAAAAAGTGTCACTTTACTATTACTGAGGGGAAACTTTCGGGACACATAGTGTCAAAGGAAGGGGTGAGGATAGCTCCTGAAAGGGTTGAAGCCATCCAAAAGGTACTTGCTCCAAAGAAATTGAAATTTATATAGTCATTTCTAGGATAGATTAACTTTTTTAGGAGATTTATCGTCAACTTTGCAGAACTGGTTAAACCTATTGTCAAATTTCCAAAGAAAAATGTGAAGTTTGAATGGGGCCAAGAGGCTCAGTTAGCCTTTGAAAGAATAAAACAAGATATACAAGAAGCACTAGTCCTTGTATCCCCTGATTACACTAAGCCCTTTTCTTCGTTTACTTTTGCCTCATTTCATACTATTGCAGCAGTCTTATTGCAGAAGGATATTGAAGGATTTGAGCACCCCATCGCATTTTTTAGTAAATCATTGCAATCAGCTAAATTATATTATCAGATGATGGAAAAAAAAGATTATGCTCTGGTAAAGGAATTCAAGGCTTTTAGGCCTTATTTCATTTGTGCAAAAGTAAAAGCCTATGTCCCTCATGCTTCCATCAAAGATATTTTTGTTCAAAATGAAGTAACAGGAAAGAGACGTAAATGGATAAACAAAGTCCAAGAGTTTGATATAGAAATTCATATCACTAAGTTGGGAGGGAATTGGGGTTAACTAAGTTGATGATAGAAGAAAATTTGGATTTAGTCCAATTAAATAGTGTTGGTGTAGAAGAAAATTGCTTGACAAGTATTGAGATGCAACCCTGGTATACCAATATTGTTAGTTTTCTGAAAAATGCTAAATATCCAGATGACTTGAATATGATAACCAAAGGAGGAGTTTGAAGCTGCAATCACAAAAGTATGTTTTGTTGCAAGGTGATTTGTTCTAGAAAAATAGAGATGGGATCTTGTTATTATGCCTTGACAAAGGTCAATCAGAAAAGGTATTGAGAGAGATGCATGCTGGAATATGTGGAGGGCATTATTCTACTAGAACAATAACCCACAAAATTTTAAGGGCTGGATATTATTGGCCTTGTGTTATTCAAGATGCTCACACTTTTGTTAGGAAATGTGAGCCTTGTCAGAGATTTTCAAGCAAGATGAAATATTCAGGGGCATTGTTATTAAACTCAGTGGTAGCAGAAGCCCCTTTGCTATGTGGGGAATGGACTTTATAGGAGAATTTAATGAAAAATCAAGTGGAGGCCATGGCTAGATTTTGCTAGCAACTGGTTATTTCACAATGTGGGTAGAAGCAATCCCAACCAAAAAGGAAACAAGTACTGTGGTTATTGATTTTTTGATGGATAGTATAATTACAAGATTTGGTGTCCCACTTAAATTGATAATGGATAATGTCATGTGCTTTAGGTCTGAAGAATTCACTAAATTTTGCTCTGATATGGGAATTGTTATGTCCTATTCATCCCCATACCACCCTTAAGCTAATGGTCAAGAAGAATCCAGTAATAAAAGTATTTTGCAAATCTTAAAAAATACCTTGGAGGGAAATAAGAGAGCTTGGCATGTTAAATTGAAACTTGCCCTTTGGGCTGACAGGATTATTGTCAAGAAGGCCACTGGAAAGTCTCCTTTAGGAATTGGTTTATGGTGTTCAGTCAAGAATGCCTATCAACAATTTGCTCCCAATTTACAAATTTATCCAAGATGAAGGAATAGAAATTTCTGAACCCATGGAAGAAAGGATGGTTCAGCTGGTAGAATTGGATGAAATAAGGAGAGAAAGCCAAAGAGAAAATATCAAATTACAACAAAAAATGAAGTACCTTTTTGACAGAAGGGAAGATGAGAGAAAGTTTTTGCCTGGTGATTTTGTATTGCAATGGAATATTAGGGCTAAAGAGAAAGGAAAACATAATAAATTTGAATCACTATGGATTAGACCTTTTGTTATATCTCAAATCTTTGGAAAAGATTCTTATTTCCTCAAGAATCTGGATGATGAAGAACAAGAATTGCCAGTGCATGGACCATTCCTGAAAAATTTCTTTAGTTGAATTTTCTTCTCCATGCATAGTAGTATTTATTATATGTATAGGTGTGTTTCCTTTCTGTTGTGTGTTTATTTCCTAGTTTAGCTTAGTTTGGTTTGTGGCCTACTTCCCTAGAGATCTGTGGTTCTTGTTATAACCTGGTGTTTTAACATCCTCAGAGAGAGCCACTGTTGGTGCTATTTCATGTTTAGATTGTGCCTTGCAATTTTCCTAGGGTCCCTTGTCATTAGTAGTGTCTAAGGCTTCAAAATCAAGATCAAAATTATTCTTATGCCTCTACAAAGTTTGCTCAAACCCTTAACCCAGTTGAAAATGGTGGAAAATGACTAAAAAACCCTAACTGTCTTGACCGATTCTATTTTTGCGTTACTTTTTTGGTCACTTAAGTTACCTTAAGTCATGTGTTCATGTCAAATGGATTTCTTTTTTCAAAAATACTATGTCATCCTAACCGCTTTAATAATTCCGAAGTCTCGCCATGAGAAATCCCTTTTACATCATTGCCTTATGTGTCAAGCAAGTCAGCTCTGATTGAATGGTTGGCTTAGTGGCTTAATCAGAAAATGCATGAAATCTAATGGGCAAGCGATTAAGCGGTGGTGACACATGTCCTTGGTGGGGCCGAATAGTCATAAAGGGTCTAAGTTAAATAGTGGGCAAGTATGAAAAGATCAAACGACCCGCTTAATGGCTTAAAGGAAAAGTTCATGGCATCTAATGAGTAAGCGATTAAGCGGAGGTGACACGTGTCCAGGAAAGAGTGTGGGTCTAGTCACAGACAAGTATGAAAGGTGTTAAAGCTCAGAAAGATCAGATGGTCAGCTTAATGGCTTATGCCCAAGATGCATGACATCTAACAGGCAAGCCATTAAGCAGTGATGACATATGGTAGTTGGTGGACCCGGACATTCACAGCTAGCAAGAACTTAAACCATAGTTAAGTTGTTTCATATCCGACGACTCGGTTAATTACTTAAAGGGAAAGTGCTTGAAATCTACTGAGTAAGAGATTAAGCGGAGATGACATGTGTCCTCAGAGGATAGTTGTTTTTAGGAAAATAAGATAGTCGTCAGATGCAGAGAATGATGTCTAGAATCAACGACTCAAATTCAAACTTGATAAAATAAGTTGCAGAGAGTTGTTAAGCCGCAAAATTGAAGCCTGTAAATTAATTATAGAACATGTGGCAACTCTAGTCAAATTCCATTCAAAAGATTGATTTGATTGAGGCCGTAGAATTGATTAAGTTGACTTGCAGTCACAATGATTCATCAAAATCATTCGAGCAAAAATGGGATTGCAGAGAAAATTGGCTTCACGTGACTTCTGTGCAGAATGGGTAAGCTTACTAATTCACTAGCATTCAAATTGTGGTGGAATTTGCAGTTTAGGAAGGTTTTAGCACTTTGTTTTAGAATCTGAGTCTAGTATCGAGAGAAAAAACCTTAGAATGGCCCCTAGAGTTGAAGTTTCTGGAGAGGGTGATTACCAAAAGAGAAATTTTAGGGAAGATTTGTTGCAAAAATTACCACTGTCCTTAGGGGATGCCAAACAAATTAAAAGGGTAGTTCCACCACATCCCCACTTCAAAATTGGAGAAGGGTTATATGATTCTGGTAGATGGGCGAAAGATGCCAGTACCAATTTTGATGGCCTCACTCTATTTAAAATGGCCTATAGCCAGAGGAATGCCCCTACCCTAGACATTAATATTTGGGAATTAGATGTGGGAAAAATGATAGCACCTAGTGTGTTCATGGACACTGATTTGTTCACCTTGATTGCAAACACTTACGATAAGGTGGATAGGGTTGTTAGGGACACTCAGGGAAATATACTATTGACTATATCAGCTGATGAAATCAGAAGTATCTTCAAGCTGACTGATACCTCTCAACATATGGATGATATTGATTTTGAATACTTTAAAGAAGTATACCATAATTAGAAGGACTATTACAGGGGTGAAGCATTGAAGGGGTATATCAATAAAATATGGAACTTCATTGTAGTAAGGCCTAGGACCCAAGAACCCCTCAAGTTGGATCTTTTTAATGGCAAGGCCAGAAAGATGTATAGTGCTTTGTGCAATGTTTTGGGGATAGATGAAGATGTGGCAATGCCTGTCCATATAATGCTAATGGTTGTTCAAGTTCTGCATCCCCACTTGTCAATAGTATTTGATTTTGCATCTTATATTGCTCAGGAGATGCATGAGGGTCTGTTAGGAATTCAAGATGGCAACATACAGAAACCAATGGGTTGGTATTCCCTCATGATGCATATGTTCTTGTTCAAAAGTGCAGACTTCTTTGAGGAAGAAATGGAACTAGAGAAATTCCAAGATGGTAAAGAATTGTCTGTTCAAATGTGGAGTCTAGATTTGTCATGGGATAGGAAGGTTGCTAGCTACATGTATTTTGATAAGGCTTTTGCAACTAGACTCAAGTCACTACTGAGCAACCAGAATGCTAGGGTTCACAATGAAATGATGAGGCTTTTAAGGCCTATGGAATATGCCCCTGAGCTAAAAATTTCTCACAATTGGGGAGATTTAATTTTGTACCCTTTTTCTACAGTAATTAGGGTTTATGGTTTGAGAGGAACTCCTTATGTGCTGCCGTACAGAGTCCCACTCAAAATTGGAGTAGCAAAAATTATAAGGTGGTTGGGTGGGCTACAAGAGGAAGTCTTGACCAGAAAGATGAAGGGAAGTATCTTTCCTACCCTCACCAGAGCCCATCACTTCATCATAACCAAAGGTGGGTGCACACAGTTTGATTAGTATTTTGAGCCCTATCATTCAGCCACTTCAGTGTCCAGATGTGCAGACAATGAAGATTTTATTATGGGTATGTTCAAGAAGAGGAATAAATATGTGATGTTAGAACATCAATTCAATTATCTAGAGGATATCATCAGAAAAAAATTTTGACCTTGATGTTGTGGAAATTAGGAAAGAGAAATGGATGGAATAGAAGAAGTCTTTGGAATTTGTATGAAATTTTGACAAGACTTATGATCCTTTAAAGGATTGTTTCCCATGGTCTTACAAAATTGATTCCCTAATGAATCCTTTTGAGGGAATTATGCAAACCCTAAATGAGAAGAGGTAGAGAGTAGTTGAAAATGATCCAAAAAGGGCTCTTGCTATCTAGAATAGATTTCCACAGAGCAGAATAGCCCCACTAGGGAATTATGTAGTATATAAAAGGAGAGGATACACTACTATTTCTCCCAAAGTTGACCAGCCTCTTTAGCATAAGGGAAAGAGACCAGAAAATATTAGTGTTCAAGAGGTTCCCTCTCCCAAAATGCAAAGGGTGGAAACCAAAGAACATGAGAGTGAATTATACTCTCCTTCCCAATCCCCCATGCAGTATGATGATCAGGCCATTGCTGAACAACTAGTACAATTGATGAATGTTGGTCAAGTAGTTGTTACCACTCAAAAGCTGCAAGAAGGGATGCCAGAGGCACCTAGACATACAACAACTGACCTCACAATAGCAGATTTTGCTGGTAAGGAGTTAGATCCTGTAACCAAACAAGCTAGTGAACAATTCTTGTTTGATGACAATTTCATCAAACCCAGGGCTTTCATTCATTTTCTATGGAGGTACCATATTGATGAATACAATGACATGTGCAAAAGATGCTAGAAGCTCAACCCAACTCTACCAAGGAGGATGTAGATAAATAAGTTGAGAAGGAAATGATATCAAATTTTTATAAGATTACCCCTGAAGAAGGAAAATAAATGGTTAAAAGGCAGGGAGTTCTCATATTGCCACAATGGGCTCTAGCAGATCCAGTAAGATAAACCTATGAGCACTACTAGGACATCAATTATTTCCTAGTTTAGTGAAGATCATGCAGCTCTGGAAATATGGTCATTAAAGAAAAAAGACAAGAGGAGAATAAAGGAAGATGGTGATGTTGAAGATACAGGCAACCTAATTGTAAAGAGGGTTGTTGACACTTTAGGAATTGAAGCTTCAAACCTTGTGGTTCAAATAGCTAATTTAAGCATGAAGGTAGATGAGAGAGAAAAGGAGGCCTATGTCAGCTTAAATGAGAGATATGAATTTGTACTTAAAGCTTATAATGAGGAAAAGGTTAAATCTTTGATGAAAGATAACAGAATAGAAGAGCTGGAGGGTAAAAAAAAGATCCAATTTGTGCCCCAAGGGGTAATTGCTCAGGAACCTCATTATCCCTCCTTCTCTAGTCCATTTGTAACATATCCCCCATCCCCTGCACCTTTAAGTCCTACTACCCAAGAAGCCATTGATGCTAAAAGAGCAGATTTAGAGGCTGAGAAGAACATGCTGATCAATGAAAGAACAAGGCTAGAAGAAGAGGGTAAAATGGATCTTGAATATTCCCCAGCATACAAAGAGGCTAAGGAATTGGTAAAGAAAAAATTTTTAGATTAGATATTTTCCAACTTCAAAAAGTGTGCCAGTGAGGTTAACCTTTCTAACCTCTATTTATTGGGAAAGAATATTGCAAGCATCACCAACAAACATGAGGATAAAAAGAAGCAGTGGGATCTGATAGTGAATAATTAGAAAGGGAAGGAAGCCCATGTCAAATCCTTTTACTCTCTCTCAAAGGAAAAAAATAACATTGATATTATCCTGACAAGCACCCATAAATGTCTCAAACTGATGGTTAATTTGGACATCAAGAAGAACATGATCATCAAAAGGGTCACAATTTTGAGAGAAGATTTTTTGAGGGATAGATATTATATGTATCCCAATATGTTCAAAGAATATGGGATCACAAAGAGTGAAGCCTTATGGCTGAGACAATTGAATGAAGCACTAACCAACAGGACAAAAAGTATTGTGACATTGGCAAATACTCGGTGTTTTGTGTTGACTATTGATATCTTAAGCAAAGCCAAAGAATTTTTTGAATCCTCAGAGGCAAAAGTTGAGAAAGCTAACAATGACTGGGATGAGTTCAATAGCCAGAAAGATGAAGTCCTCAGTTTCAGTTGGCTGCGTGATGAGGTGTTCACTACATGGGTTAGCAAGTATGGTATAGTCACCCCGGTAGCATGAGACAATAAACATAAAGGGGACAACTAACACCAAAGAGGTTGAGCAATTTGAACAAATCAGATATTGGGGCCTATGTAGCAGAAAGAAAATAAAATCTAGATGACAAAGACCCATCCATCTCAAAGCAACTTCAAGCATTCAGGCAGTCACAGGATAGAAGAATGCATGGCTAGTAGCAAAATTTGTTACTCCCATCCGCCTAAAATTTTGTCTCTTCTTGAAACTGTATTTTGTCATTTAGTCTAGTCATCCATAGCTTGTTGCATCCTTATTTTCCAGAAGGATTCCAAGATGAATGTGTCTATCTATAAGTATCAAATTCTAGTATTGTAGGAGGGATGGTAGAATAAGACTACAAGGCAGATTACTAAATTGTGTCTGAATATTGGTTTTTGAGTCTTTGAATGTAATGATATCAAATTTTACATCAATAAAATACAATGGAACCTCCATTTTGATATCAATGATGTCTTCTTGCATTTTCTATTAATTCTTGTATGTTCAATTTGTAAGACATTTTGAGTATATTGGTTATAAAGTAGCCATGTTCTTGTCTGTAAGTTGCTTTCAAGGAGAGTTTTAAATCTTGCAGATAATTTCAGAGGGTTAGGGTTTATGCAGGGATTTGATACAGGGGTGTGAGGCTGAGAGGATAGTCTATAAGGAATTCTATTTGGTGTTCATTTTTATTTATATTGATTATCTTTAATATGTGTATGCTCTATTTTGACTCTATCACCCATGATTAGCCACTAATCAAAATGCTGACAAGTGGTTGTTATCATCAATTCAAATTCAATCAATCTATATTTTTTTGTTATTTCAAGTACATGTCTAGTTAATTTTATTCATTACATTTCATCTTAGTGATTCCTTGAGGAATGAATCAACAGGTTAGCCTTCCTAGGGTTAAATGGCATAAAAAGAAGAAGGATTACCAATCCTTAATCCACTGTTAAAAACTGCTAAAAATAATATTCAGCCAAAGGTGCACCCACCTGGGTATGTGGAGCCCAAAGTGTAGAAGGATTTTTCATCCTTGTTAATTAGCATTTTCCCTATGAGAATCCAACTTGGATATAGGAGAGTCTGGCATTTATTGTCATTGTAATTGATTCCACAAGAAAAAGAGCTAACACTTAGATTTGGAGATAACACTCCCAAACCTATCATAGGCAGAGGATCTATCACCCTGGATGGAAAGAACAAGACAAATGATGTTCTATATGTTGATGGATTACATCACAACTTACTTAGTGTTGGAAATCTACTTGACAAAGGTTATCATTTGTAATTCAAAGATAACAAATGTATTATTAGAAACAAAGAAGGAGACATGATTGCATTAGGCTCAAAAATAAAAGGTAATTTTTTTCAACTCAATTCAGATGTAAGTTGTTTTCTTGCAAAAGTGGATGATAGTTGGTTATGGCACAAGAGACTTTGTCATATCAATTTTGACAATATAGTAAAGATAAGAAATGTCAAGGCAGTTAGAGACCTTCCAAGTATTGAAAAACTAGTTCACACAATGTGCAAGGAATGTGTTATGGGAAAGCATGTAAGGAGCTCTTTCAGAATTAAGCAGAACTCAGTTGAAAACAAGTTAGACCTTGTGCATATAGATTTATGTGGTCCTAATCAAACTAGATCATATTATAGAGAAAGGTATTTCATTTTTTTTGTTGATGATTTCTCAAGGATGATGTGGGTTGCGTTCTTAAAAGAGAATTTTAAAGCCTTTGAGAAGTTCAAAATATTCAAAGCCAAAGTTGAGAATGAATTTGGATTAAAACTCAAGTGTCTGAGATTTGATAGAGTGGGAGAATTCACCTCTAACTAGTTTTATGACTACTGTAAAGAGAATGGAATCAAAAGATAGTTGAGTGCACCTAGAACCCCATAGAAGAATGGGATAGCAGAAAGAAGGAATAGGATCATACCTGATACATTGCACACTATGATGATTGAAGGAAAATTTGTACACACCTATTGGAGAGATGCAGTCAATAAAGCAGTCTATACTATCAACAGAACACAACTAAGGCTAGGCATGGATAAGACACCTTATGAACTTTGGTTTGGTAATTTAGCTACGGTAAAATACTTCAGAATCTTTGGCAGCAAGTGCTACATCAGGAAAGATGATGGTGTTGGTAAGTTTGATGCTAGAAGCGATGAAGGTATTTTCCTTGGTTACTCTACTAAAAGGAAAGCATACAGATGTTTCAATTTGAGATTAAAGAATATAATTGAAACTACTCATGTAAAGATTGATAAGAAGGTCATAATTCAAGAGAGGTACTATGAATATGCACCTATGATTGAGGATGAACCCAGGCCTAGTAGTAAAGACACTATTATAGAAGAAATGTTCGATTGCATTGATGTATCATGTAATGAACCTGAATCAAGCAAAGAAGTATCATAGATTACAGATGAGGATGTCACACAAAAAATTTTAAAATTCACATCTAGATACCATTCAAAAGATGATATCATTGGAGATCAGAGCAATAGTGTTTTGACCAGATCTAAAGAAAAAATTCTATCAGTAGATGAAGAGGTATGTTTAATTTCACAAACTGAACCTTTAAGTGTTGAAGATGCATGCAAGGATTTTGATTGGCAGTAAGCAATGGAAGAATAATTAGATCAAATAATCAAAAATGATACATGGGAATTGGTTCCTAGACCTAGTGACAAAAATGTGATTGGAACAAAGTGGATATTCAGGAATAAGATGAATGAAGATGGTATTGTGGTCAGAAAAAAAGCAAGACTAGTGTGTAAAGGATATGCACAAAGGGAAGGAATAGATTATACTGACACATTTTCCCCTGTGAGAAGACTAGAAGCCATTAAGTTATTCTTGGCCTATGCAACATTCCAATATTTTAAAGTATATCAAATGGATGTCAAATCAGCCTTTCTGAATGGTGACTTGAAGGAAGAAGTATACATAGAACAACCTGAAGGATTTAATCTATCAGATAAACTAGACATGGTATGCAGATTGAAGAAAGCACTCTATGGACTAAAACAGGCCCCAAGAGCTTGGTATGAGAGACTAGATGGCTATCTTACCAACATTGGATTCAAGAAAGGAGAAAAAAATTGTAACCTATTCATATGAGAGACATCTAATGGATTTATACTTGTTTTCATATTTGTTGATGACATTATCTTTGGAGGTAATGACAAGCTTAGTGCAGAATTTACAAAAGAAATGCAGAATGAATTTGAAATGAGCATGATTGGTCCTATAGAATATTTTTTTGGGATTAAATGTAAAGTAGACAGATAAAGTAATATTCATAAATCAGTCAAAATATGTGAAAGAAATATTGAATAATTTCAAGATGGAAGACTGTAAGCTAGTATGAACTCCTATGATAATAGGAAGCAAGCTTTCTAAAGAAGATGATTCCACAGCAGTTGACAAGACGTTGTACAAATATATGATTGGAAAACTTATATATCTCACTCAGTCTAGACCAGACATATCTAATGCAATTGGCATTGTTGGAATATTTATAGCTGAAAAAAAATAGAATCACCTAATGGCAATAAAGAGAGTATTCTGGTATCTAAAGGGAACTATGGACTATGGTTTATTGTATCCTAAATCAGAGAATGTATAACTTCATGTGTATACAGATGCAGATTGGGTAGGTTGTATTGATGACAGGAAGAGTACTTCTGGAGGAGCAGTATTTCTTGGAGATAGGTTGGTTTCTTGGGTAAGAAAGAAGCAGAATTGTATCTCTGAGTCGATAGTAGAAGCTAAATATGTTGAAGCAGCATTGAATAGTTCAACAATGGTTTGGATCTAGCAGATGGTTAAGGATTTTTGTATACAGGTTGATTATCCTATTGTTATTCACTGTGATAACACCCATACTATAAACATGTCCAAGAACCCTGTGATGCATGCAAAGACAAAACACATTGAGATCAAATACCATTTTCTTAGAGAAAAATTTGTAGATAATGAAGTAAAATTGGACTATGTAAGCACCAAAGAATAGTTGGCAAATATTTTCACAAAGCCTTTATCAAAAGATACTTTTGAGTATCTTAGGGAGAAGTTGGGAGTAATTCCCTCTCCTGAGTTTGATTAGATAAAGAAGCAAGTACATCAGTCCATAGTGACTGATGAATGGTTGATTGCTCTACTTTTGAAGTGGTACCTGTGTGTAATTTTTTATGGCACCCTTTGCCATTGATGTCAAAGGGGGAGAATGTAGTAAGGGGGAGCATATACTCTGGGGGAGTATATAGCCATGTAACTTAAAAAAACAAACAGAGGAGCTACAGTAGTGTAGAGGAATATTTGATGAGGATATTGAGAAGATTGAAAAAACAAAGAAGACACCATGAGTTGAAGATTTTTTAATATCATATGTTGCCATTAATGTCAAAGGGGGAGATTGTTGGAGATTTACTTCTAGCAGATAGTTGATTGTATGTTTGTCATTGATGACAACATATAATATATAGTAGTGTTCTGTATGTACTTATCAAAAAGATGTTATCAATCCTTGTGCTATTATATTCATGTTGTAGACATGTTTTTTATGTTTTGTTCATACATGTAGACTTAGATATGAAGTTTTAGTTGTGTTGTGTAATTATGTTAGCGACAGTTACAGTCTCTAGAGTTTGTCTATACAAAGCCAACATATTGCATTGGTTCTTGAGTTGCTCTTATCTTCAGGATATGCATGTGTATATTCAAGTTTAATTATGATTTGAAGATAGTTATCTAAAGGAACCAAACATGTTTCAACAATATTGCATTGTTAAAGTTAATTTGGTGAGGCCAACTTTATGAAGCATCGTGTCCATTCAGTTTATATTGCACGGTTGTATTTATGCTTGCGTGATTAGTTAAACTGACAAAGATGTTAGGAAGAGTTTCCTAACAGGTCCCATGATCTCATACCTTGAGGAAGATACTTATAGTAGTTCATTTGAGAAATCCTAAGTGTGAATGATAAGAAAAGATACAAAAAAGTACAGAGAAGAATATCAATTGTGTTTCATTCATCAAGGATCTATGTGAAGAAGAAGTGGAAGATTAAAATACATTGGAACTGATCAAGATAGTAGGTCTACTCTATAGTTCATCATCAAATATAGTGCATATCTATTCTATAGAAGGTTGTAGCCTTCACCATTGAAGCAGTGAGCTTTTGGACAGTGAGTCCTCACCCTTAATAGGGTTATTTGTAAAAGACTCCTAATAGGGTTAGACCCTTAACCACATCACTATAATTATTTCATTTTAAAGAACAACTCCTAACAGGGTTGCAAGATTCTCTAACAGGGATTATTATAAACAAGTATAGTTCATTGCGGGTGTTAATTCCCATCAGGATTTTTACCATTTGGTTTCCCCGTAACTAAATTGTGGTGTTGTCTATTGTGTTATTTGAATGTGCATTTACTTTATTATATTTTGGAGTTAATAAGAGTAAAGAATTAAATTAGCTAATAACTTATTCACCCCCCCCCCTCTCAGTTATCCTTTGGGACTATTCTAACAAATTCATCATCACAAAGTGTATGGTGATTCCCAATTAGTGATTTGTCAGGTTAATGATGACTATGAAACAAAACATGAAAGATTGATACCCTACAAGAAGCTGATAGAGTTCATAAAGTCTAAATTTGTTACAATTAAGTTTCAACAACTTCCTATGGTAAATAAAAAGAAGGAAGATGCTATTAAAACTATATCCTCCATGATTGACATGCCACATAATGAACAACGATGTGAATTTCTAATGGAGTAGTTACTGATCCCTGTGTTTGATATTTCACAATCTGTGCTTGTGTGTAAAATTGTTGGTTCTGATTCCCCTTGGTACAAAGACATTTATAATTACATACATTCCCAAATCCTACCTCCTAGCCTATCTAAGAGTAAATGTACATCTCTTATCTGACAAGATACTAGGTATGTCATCGTTGGTGATACCCTTTATAAGAGATCTTTTGACCAAACCCTCCTTTGATGCCTTGATTCAAAAGAAGCTGAAACTACTTTACATGAGGTCCACGATGGTATATGTAGGGGTCATTTCAATGGTTTAATTCTTACAAAAAGATGGTAAGAGTTGGATAATATTGGGCTACTAGGGAGAAAGATGCACATGAGTTTGCAAAAAAATGTTACAAATGTCAGATACATAGTAATTTGATTATGGCTCCATCACAAGATCTTCAGTGAGTTATCTCTCCATGGAATTTTTATCAATGGGAATTTGATCTCATAGGGAAGATCACTCCTCTTTCTTATAACGAACACAAGTATATCATAACTACTACTTAACATTTTACCAAATGGGTTGAGGCCATCCCTATGACTTACATGATCGGGAAACACATTTCTAAATTTATCCGCAATCGCATCATATCCCACTATGGATTCTCTTTGGCTATCATCACTAATCATGGTATTCCTTTTTAGGATAAAGATGTTACAATGATTTGTCATAAATTCAATCTTCTCCATTGATTTTCCATTATTTATTATCCACAAGGCAATGACCAAAATGAGGCATTGAATAAAAAATTATCAAGATACTCCAAAAGACTGTCAATGACATTGGCAAAGGCTAGCACCTCAAAATGAATCTATCTCTTTGGGCCTACAGAAGAATCATTTGCATCCCTACTGGTCCACACCATAATCTCTGGTTTATGGAATTGGGGTCATTTTACCCCTTAAGATTGAAATCCCTTCACTGAGATTATCATTGCAACACATAATAGCTGATGAACAATATAAAGTGTCCAGATTTCATGAAATTGAAATGTTAGATGAGAGAAGACAACTTGCCTTGGTCCACTTGAAATCATATAAAAACTATCTTAAAAGGATCTATAATAAGAAAGTCAAATCTCATCATTTTGAGATTGGATATTTGGTTTTGAAGATGAATTACAAGACCCAGTAGCACTCAGAGATGCCTAGCATGTTTAAACCAAACTGAGAAGGATGATACATAATTACTACAACATAGAGGTCTAGTGTCTATCAACTTGAAATGCTGGAGGGAGAACCATTTTCAAAAGAAATGAACAGCATGCACCTTCACAAGTATTACACACCATCCTCAAAAAATAAAAAAAATAAAATTGAAAAAAAAAGTTCTTAAAAAAAGTAAAAAAAGTAAAAAATGAAAAAGGGGAAAATGGTTTCCTTGATGAAAAATTGGTAAAAAAGTGTCTTGGCATTGAAAAATAGAAATAAAGAGAAATAATTTCAACCAATAGTGAAAACTAGGCAAATAGGTTCTTTTGACAAGTACCATGGTGAAAACCTGGCAAACAGGCACCACGTGTAGTAAGGTGTTGCTCCAATGTCTATCACGATTCTACCTTATATTTACTTTTCCTTTCCTCATCACATCCTTCACCTTGAATCAGCCCTACTACCCCTTTATGGCCTCTAATTGGTTGATACTCTTTGTCCTTTCCTTGGTATACCCAGTTTGTACATATATTGTCCTTGGTTTCTATATATAATTTTTTTTGTCTGTGGGTAGATTTTTTGCATTGCTTGAATTTGAATTTGAACTAGAGGCAAGTCCCTAGACATGGTTAATCCATGGGGTTACTCACTTTATTGGATTAGAGATAACAACATGTAAATACTTAATCACCTAAAAAAACCCCTAAAAATCAAATATGATGTTAAAACAATTCTAAAGATTGCATAAAAGTCCTGCAAAAACATCCTAAAAATTGAATATGATCCTAAAAAAAGACCATAAAAATCACACATGATGTTGAAAAAACCACTAAAAATCATAAAAATTCCAGAAAAAATCTCTAAAAAGCATAAAAGTCATGAATATCCAAAAAATACTTTATCTCGTCATCCTCATATCCTTCATCATCCTCCTCCTCTTCAAAATTGTTTTCCTCCACGTCATCATCATCATCATCATTTTTTCCTCTCTCAAAACTCACAATATCAACACTGGCACATACAAACGTATCAAAGGAATTAGCATATGCTGCACAAACCCTCTATCATACTCCATCATTGTGCATTTCTCTATGATATCAGAAGCTACTCCCCACTTCCTTGGTTATAACTACTCAAACTATGCATATGGAACATGTGGTATAGTAATTGCACCGCATGTCATGACCTCAATTCTTGATTGTGTAACTAGTGCCCTTCCTGTTGGCACTCCCTATCTCTCTCAAAAATTTCTATGCACAATCTCTAGAAGAAAAACCTCACTAACCACATGCCCTCTAATAGTGTGTCCAATCAAATATTTCTCATGTCCACAGTATGGAAAATGCTCTTTTTTGTCAGCCCATTTAGGGAAATCTCTATATGGTTGCCATATGAAATCTCTCAGTGTGTCCATCACATCCCTAAAATATAATGCATATCATAATGGACCCTATGTAAGTGCTCCACCATAGTAGTAAACATATGGCATATCTGGGATCACTACTCAATAAGAAATAAGATGAAACACTTCTATATGCTCATAAGCCCAAATCTACAAAAGCGTGATCCCACTACTGATAGTTAATCCCCCTTTGTACACTAACTAATGCAGATGATAGTATGTCATAGCCAACATGAATGGACCCCAAGAAAAAAATTTCTTGTCCATGATCATCCTCTTGAGCACTCTCCCCCAAGCGATAGGAAATCTATGTCCTTGCCTATCTAGTACCAATAGTCTTGGAATAACGTAGCACAACACTGCCACCGATCTCTCATGTTGTCTGACTAGTATCTCCCAGATGATCTAATAATCCCTAATTTTTATATCCTCATCATCACATTCAAATAGTCAATATAGTGATAATATACTCATCTCTAGGTCATACTCTACAAGCTCCCCATGAATAAGGATCCTAAGGATGTGCCATACATCCTACAATGTCACTATAGCCTCTCTTGTTGCCAGATGAAAAGAACTAATCTCTTAGTGCCATCGCTCTGCCAATGTGGTAATCAACCCTCTATTTTCCCTAATCTTAGGCATATTACTGATATAATGAAGACCTAGTCCTGCTATGATCTATCCCTCATGGGCACTTGGTCTATGTTGCAAATCTAGGCATATCATATTGCTCTTGTGTTTGTAGCAAGGGAAACTCCTCCTGCATTTACCATACAACTTGGGTTAATTTTCTATTACTTTTTGTTTATATTGACCAATTTTGACCAAATTTGACCATGATTGACCATTTTTTACCTAATTTTGGACTCCTCCTAGGGTTTTTATCATGTTTGGTCTATTTAGGAGAGTTCTAAGAGTGTTTGTGCTTGTGTAGTTTCTCTAACTAACTATGCAACTAACTTAACTAAATGCATAGTTGGCCTCCCAAGTGTGGCCATGAACACAATTGGCATGCCAAGTGCAGCAAGTACCACACTTGGTCACATTTTATATTCACATGGGGTGTTTGAAGAATAAATTTACCCCTGAGACCCCTATTTGACCATGAAATGACTCCGTAGACACCTAGAAATGCATGAAAACATCAAAACCATAAAGATTATTAGATGTAATCACCTATGGCCCTATGTCCTCTAGCCATTGGTAGCTCCACATGCATTCCCCACAACAATTCTTCACTAGAAATCGATCCATTCTCCTAGCTCTAGAGCTCCAATTCTTCTAAAAGTGAGAGTGGAAATAACCTCCAAAATCTTCTCCAAGCCCTTTTATAGCCTCTTTTCTTCCTAGATGGATGTGCAACCCTTGAATTTTGTATTGGTTGTGATTATTTTTGCACTTTGAGGCTCATCAATTTTTCATTTCACCTCTGATTTTTTATTTGTTCATTGATGTGGATCTGCCTCGTCATTGTTGAAAAATTTGCATATCACTTGAATTTTCCAGTCAATTTCTCAAGGGGGAACCCATGTATCTTGTTGTCACTAGGGAATATTCTAATGTAATTTTTCTATAAAATTCTTTGACACAACGCTCAAAATCACATTGTATCAAAGTGGGGTAAAATGTAGACTCTCAAAAATGGTTCAAGACTGCTAGTCTACATCTTAAAATTTTTTTCATTACAATTGGAAAATTGTTTTGTATTATAATTATTCCTCTATGTTACACATGTGTTTTTCACTATATGTCAACATTGTGTCTTTCATCAATAATTGAACATTGAAAATTATTCAATTTATTATTAACACTTCTTTTCCTAAATTGATCCTAATTGATCATGAATGATTCTCAAATCTTTCTAAATCAATCCCAATCAGACCTAACCTCTTCCTAAATCATTCCAAGATCATTTTGAACTCATTTGATCCTTTTCAATCATTCTAGGGAATTATCCAAGTTCATCGATGCTTCATAATTTCAATCACTTTCAAACCAACCTCATCAATCCTTTTCAAATCATCTTTGGGCATTGTACAAGTTCATCAATGCCTCATTATTAATCCATGTCTTATCAACCCAATCAATTCAAGTGCATTGTCAAAGTTTACCAATTCCTCATCATCATCACTTCATTTAATGGTGTTATCAAAGCTCATCAATATTTTTTTAAAATTAACCTTATCAACCAATTTCAATCCAATCATTTTGAGTGTGTTGTCAAAGTTCATCAATGCCTTGTCATCATCATCTTCATCCAAGTGAATTTAATAGAATTGTCAAAGTTCATCGATTCTATTTCCAATCATCATTGTTAATCATTTTTATCAGTCAATCTAAGGCATTGTCAAAGATCATCGATGTCTTTTCATTTCCTAAATCATTCCAAAACCATCCGAATTGTTCCTCATCCTCGTCAAAATTATAAAAATCAAGTCAAATTCACATCATTGTCATAAATTTGGTCAATGATCAACTAATTTTTCCTCTTGGGATAAATAACCCATAGTTTATTCATATGTCTTGATCATCTAATTTACTAATTTCCCCTTTTCTATGTCTCCCACGATTAATTAATTTCTCACCTTTTTGAATTATGGGATTTTTCCTAATTCCTAAATTCCTAATTAGAGGGAATAATGAGTTTTTAAATTCAAAAAAAATGAACTCTTACACCGGTCACCCCAATTGTGCTTTCATCTCCTATTAATTAGCTTCATTTCTTACATCTTTCCCTTCAGATTTTTCTCCCCTAATTGTGCTTCCAACTTCCTACTAATTTTCCTCCACATTCCCGTGCACATCTCCCTCTAATTATTTATTGATTTGTGCATTCCATTTTTGCAATAGATTTTTCATAATTATGACAATATTCCAATTTGTGCACCTAATTTCCAATTCTACAATTTGTTCTCTCATCCTATAAACTAAGATTAATTTACTCAATTTAACTAACCACACTCCTAGTACCCTCAATATCATCTTTTTTCTTTCATGTTCTAGTGCATTTATTGTCAAAATAAAGAGCAACAACAATCCACTCCAATGGAGAAGAAAAGAGAGCATTGGAACTACATTTGAAGGGAGTTTTTGTATTATTTTGCATATGTTTTTGAAATCTCATTTCAAATGGTTTTAATGTTAGATTATATAGGTTTGCATATTGTTAGAGATTTTGTGGCTTCCTTAATATGCTTACTATTCCGTTTTCTGGTCTTATACTATTGGAAATAATGAAATGGTGTGTACTAAGAGGGGAAAGGTGAATCAATACCCTTAAAATTTTTAGTCAATTAACCTTTATCCTTTAGTAATTAATTCCTTGCATTATCGACCATATGTGCTATTCTTTCTTTATGCATGTAATATCAATTCATAAACATAATTTGCATGTAGAACATTCATGAAATGTATTGACACATGACACAAGATTTGGTAATGCAGAAAACCCCTGTTAGAAGGTATAAACTGCGGTGGGGATGAAACCCACAAAACTTCACTATCTACAGAATGGAAGGGGTCAGTTAGGGCTTACAAGTTTGATCTCTTCTGATGATCTTACCCTATTAGGACTAACATATTTAGACTGGTTAAGGTTTACTCTATTAAGATCTTTAGAAACATTGTTTGGTGTGCACTCAGTTAAGATATTTACAAAAGGATTGTTAAATCCACCTTATCAAAGGATTTATTCTATTTTCTACACTAGTTATAATGTAACCAAAAATAATTATTAACATGAGTATATGTAATCTAGAATTGCTGAGTACAGTTCCAGTAAAGTTCACATGAATATTTATCACCTATAGTGATTGATCAATACCTCTGTTCTGATCGGTAGGCTTGAATCTGGTTCTTGATCACCTGTTTCATCTTTTTCTATGCTTCTACATAAAACTTTGTCTTTGATCCATAGAATTTCTCCTTGGCTAAAATCATCATCACATTATCTTGTTTTGATTTATTACGCATCTGTTTATACAATGAATTTGACCTAAATAAGTTTCACGCATTTCAATGTTAACTCTATGATCAAAGGTTTACAACTTGACCTTGATCTCCTAGTTTTCATGTTTACAATCAGTTAGACTGATTAAATCAATTAAAATTACATTGTGTGTCCCTCAAGAAATGGGTTTAAATATACGATTTAAATCTAAATATAAAACTTAAGTGTTTTATCTGACGTGTAAGTTAGATAAACATTTCTCAGAATAAAACAGTCTCTCGGTAGACTGGTGCTTGGGTTTCTCTTTAGTCTTCCTTTTAGTGTTCACTATAAACTTGTATGTTGGGTTCCTCTATTTTCTTTTTTTTTGGTTTACTTTGTTGACTTCTTTATTAGGTTACATAGCAAACTTTTGTCAGGTTCCTCTTGTGAATTGTGTTGCCAGTTCACACAGTGATCAGTCTTGTTGGGTTCCTCTATACTTAACATTTTCAGTGACCTCTGTTTATTGTTGTGGTGAGTTGCACTCAAAACCTATCTCTTGTTGATCATGTACCAATAGTTCCAAAAAACATTTCCTTTGTATACTAATGGCAAAATATGTCATCAATCTCCCCCTTTGACATTAGTATCAAAAACTAATATGTGCAAAACTAAAATGTTTAGTATATACACCATGTATTTTACCTTGTCAATATGACTCCCCCTATGTGCATGCTAGTATAGTATATGTACATGTATATACACTTTCCTTTATACAATTTCCCCCTTTACCTTATTTCTCCATTTTATTATTTCTCACTTTGTCACATATTATTTCTTCCTTTTTTTGATAATAAGGACAAATGTGCCATACTTACAACTTGTCAAAAATATCGGAATGAGAGTTCTGCATGTCTTCCATCATTTTCTCCCACTTCTCCTTAAGGTGTTCAAGAATAATGATGTCCAATGTGATCCTTGCATGCCTATCATATATGCTTTCTATCATAGACATTTCTGAGGTGGCAATTAATTGTTTTGTTAATGTCACATGTTGTTACAATAATGTAAGATTAGGTAGAAGTAGAGACTGGAGCTCGATTAACTCATCTTTGAACTTTGTTTCTTCCTCTAAAATATCAAATCTCAACCTTTTATCTTCAATAATATTTTCATAATGCAACTTGATTTCATTTTTCAGTGGTTGTAAGACCTTCTACACTAACATTTAGATCTTCATCTATCTTTGCAATCTTCTGACTATTCTCTTTAGTGAATTTCTCTATTGTGCATAATTTCTTAACTAAGGTTATAGCTTTTGAAATGATTGGTTCCAATTCATTGACTAGTTCAGATAGGTTTACCTTGTTCTTGGCCACTTCTTGGCTGATTTTCTCTGTCAATTTGTATTGGTATTTTTTCTTTGCACATTCTTTTATTGCATTCTCTGCATTCACATTCTATGATGTGATGGCTTCAGTAAGAATGGCTAATTGATCAATGATAGAAGCATTGTGATCAATGTCTGTATCAAGAATAATTTGCATTAGTATGTCCTTGGTTGTCTCTAGTACCTATGTGTCCTTTGTCTCCTTTTTAAGCTTATATGGGATAGCTTTTCTTTTACAAAATTATACATACTTTGTAAGTGATTCAGGATTCAATGTGCTCAGATTAGAGGCTGGTATTTCAATTAGCTCATCCAATGTAACTGGGTTCTTATTCATTTTCTTCTTCTTCTTTGAAAGTGTAGTTGGGCACCTATATGTACTACCATAGCAAGTTCCTTTGCTTGGTCTAATGTACTTGATGAAGGCTTAAGAGGTGTTGTGCCTCTTATCTGATGTTTGGTGTCTACCTGTTGGTTTGGTGTGGACATATCCACATCAACCTTTTCTTTATCTATAACTTATCCTTCAATATCCTTAGGAGTGGCATCACCTTTCTTCTCTTCTTCACCTTGATCTTTCTGCTCTCCATCTATTTCTTTTGGTTCTTCATTTTTATCTTTCTCCTCTATATCTATATTATGTTCATCAGTTATGTTGTTTGGTTCCTCTTCACCTTTATCTTTGGGTATGCTTGCATCAAGGTTGGGTGATTCCTCCTTTTCTAAGATGATATTGATAGCTTGTATCAATAATGGAATTTGTCCTAGTATATTCACCTATGTAGCATCTGTTGTTGTGTCCTGTTCCTTGGGCTTCTCGGAGGTAACAGTGATATCCTCATCTTCCTTTGCTTCTTTGGCAAGATCTTCTGATATATCTATTATTGTTACATCTTGGATTGTGACATCAATTGTGTCTCCTAAAGATTGAAATATTTGAGGAATGTCATCCATTGCTTTACTTGCTTATGTGTTCAATTCAACTAAAATGACATTCTCTACATCATTTATAAAAATGTGCTCAGGGCTTGGTGTAGCCTCTTTTTCTTTATTTTGAGGCTTGTCGGTGAGTTCTAATACTCTCTCAGGGCTTGTGTCCTTTTTAGGTACATTGAGTATTTTCCTCCAAGTATCCTCACTTTCTCTATCAAGCTCAATTACGCTTCCCTATAATAATTTGTAGGCTCTCAATTTCGGTGAGAACTTCTTTGAATGTAACTTCATCATTTCTTCAATTTCTTCCCTTTTGGACTCGGGTGACATAATAGAAACTAGGGATATTTCCCTTATCTATTTTTTAAAATTTAGTGCAAATGTCCACCTTTCCAATAAATTGTCTAGAAGTTCTTGTGGCATCTTATTTTCAAAATTTATAGGAACATATTTGAATTTACGCATTTTTGTGATGATGGCTTCTTCTATCTTGTTCTGATCCTTGAGATTAAGAGTTAGCCATTTTCTAATCTTAGACTCAGTTATTGAACCTAAATTGATGATTGATGCAGTTACCTCATCAATTTTAGAAGGAATTTTATTCTCTATAAGTTGTTCATCTTGTTCAGTGTCCTCAATCTATTCCTTAGTTCAGATTAGTCTTTTTCTCCTCTTTGGTTCTGAAGTTTGTCCAGTTTGAGGCTTCCTCTTGTAAGTCCTCACTTGTCCTTTCTTGACCGATGATGAAGTTGCATCTTTTGTTTTATGATTCCTTGTCTGAGATGCAACAATACTTCTTGGCTTCTTCGAGGGTGGTGCATCAGACTCTGTTGATTTGGACTCAATTGTTCATTTTTACTGATGGGTGAATGTCCCTTAGGTTCTTCTATTTGTTTTGTTTCTTCTTCATTTACCAAAATATTTTTCTTAAGATTATTTACCATTTTATCCTTCTTTCTGTCTATTTTCTTCACAACTAGGCAGATATTTATTCTTTCCTTAGCCTCTTCATAGGTTCCAAACCTTGGTTGTGACTAGTCGAGTGGTTCCTTTAATAATGATTCAATAGCATTGGTGGCTTTATCTATGTTGATCTTATAGTCAAGTGGTGCTAACCATGCTATCCTTGGTACAACTGGTTTGATCAAGGTGGTATCAGTGTCCACCATAAAAAATATCAGTCTTATACTTTTCTACCATTTGTTCTTGTATCCTCATCTTTTTATGCATTCTATCCTTAAATCTAGTGAAATAATCATCCATGACTCTTGTAAATTTGTCACCTAGTGACTTGATGAATTCACCGATTTGTATTATCACTAGTCAGATAGTGTCCTAGTTGACATTACTGATAGATGGGAAAAAGTATTGAAAGTATAAAAACATGTACAATAAGAGTGATCCAAACTTACATGAATTCAACTTTGTAGACCTGATTGTCCTCATGTTCTCATCTAATTTCTTAAGTAGAAGCTCAGATTGATCCAACTGTAATCCCTTCTTCACAATCTTGTGGGTAGTTTGAACTCCTCGACATGTAATGTTGTTCATCTTGTTGGATTGGAATATCTTGTATCCCAACACACATTCACCAAATTTTAGTTCTATATCTTTGATGGAATTTACCTTCAATCCTCTACCATCCCATTCTACACCTGTCATCTTCTTAATCTCAGGGTGAGAAGGGTTTTTGAGTGCCTTGGCCTTGTCTATTATTGGATAACCGATCACTGCATGTATCACATCCCTGGTGATTATTTTGGCTTGTCCAGCCACTTCTTTTGGTCATGCACTCTGCTCAGCACTATCCCGATCCACTTAGTTTTAAATACCCTCGAGAACATTAGGGAATTTTTCAGCCCTTTGACCTCTATGTGTTTATGCTAATCCTTGATGGTTCCTTCTGTACAAATATTATTGTAAGTTCTTTTAACTTCAAGATCTCCTATCTGGCTGATCTTGAAATGTATGTATGCCCTGAAATATTTGACGATCAAAACCCTAGGTGGTATGCTTGAGAATGCTCTAGTGTCATCAAGGTGTGAGGCAACCTCAAGGGTAATGTGGCTCCTCACAAGTGGAGTTCTTGATCAGTTTGACCTTATTGTCTTTGGCATTATTGATCTTGGTTACACAGGATGTGGTTTCTATGATTTTCCAAATTTAGGGCTTTTTCCTGGAAAACAAACTCTGAGCTCAATGATTCTAGTTACTCACTTGTTCTGTTGTAGTTGTTGAACATTGGAATTAGTTGTATTAGCTATGAAGGTGCTTGTGAATCTCTCTGTAATCTTTTCACCTTTGGTCGCTCTGCTTTTCTCTACTTTTTTCTGCTTCTTTGCTCTCAATTGCATGGTGAATAATGAGATCTTTCATCATGCTTTTTGATGCAGAGTGCAACAGTGGAAGGTTTGATCTTCTTAGACCTTTGAGGTCTAATGCTCCAAACTACTGAAAATTTCAGTCAGACTCTAAGAAATGTCTCAACACCTTGCTCTGATTGTTATACACCTCTAACAATCCCAAGAACAGTAACTAAGTTCACCAAGTACACTTTTTGCAACTTATTCCAATGTTTACTAGTCACTTCCCAAAACAGGGCTACAAGGCTAGACTTGAAAAAAGTTGGGATTTCTGATACAAACTACTCCCAACACAAGATCAAATGATGTAATATGAAGTTTTTCAACAACCCAAACACTGTCCCACAAGACCAACTTCTGATCTACTCCTGCACTCCAAGAATCCTCCAAGGTACACAGACCTAATAGGGCCCTAATAGGCTTGGTTTTCAAAGGAAGACCAATGAAATGGGTGCATAGATTGAAGATAGGTCTTTGGATCTCTTCAATGTTATCTGAGAACACCTAATACACCTTTGGATTACTCACTTTTTGCATATCTAACACTAGATAATCAAGTTCCTACAATTCAGGACCAAATATATCATAATATTTGGCCTAGGGCTTGCAAGCATAAATAGTTCCCTTTAGTTTCTGACCTCCTGCTTCTAGAATATTATAGTACATTCCCAGTGCTTTCATTTTCATTGGTTTTTATGCAAATTGGAGGGTATAGTCGTGATCTACAACTCCATTTGCCCAAAACCCTACTAGAACTAGGGTTTCCTGGGAATTAGGAGGAAAATCGCTCTAACTTTGACTACAGACCTCCAAATCACCTCAAACCAAGTGCATTCGAATTTTAATTCAATAGAGTATCCTCTCCAATCATTAAACTTTCACTCCCAATCCGTATAGCATGTGCAGAATCAAAATAACAGTGAATTTTAAGGAAAAACAGGGAATTTTATTGATTTTGAATAAAACTGTCTACATCTATCAACCTGTTCTTTTGGGAAGGTTGAGTAACACTTATATAAGTGTTTTTCACTGATCAACTACCTAAGATTCAGTTGCAATCAGTTGAAACTTACTGATTACAACTTTTAAGCATTTTTTGTAAAGTTGCTTAGCAACTTTTTGTTGTTTTGACTAATCTTGTATATAATGAAATCCTAAGGACTCTAGATTATCCTAGGACCTT